>JACXGM010010156.1:0-13001 GCA_016801145.1 Umbra pygmaea | reverse complement strand
AGCGCACACGCGCCCGCCACCCCCCCCCCACCGCCGGCCGCTTCATCCAAAGTCCCGAGCCGAATTTTTTCCCAGTCCATCCCTGGCTAAGAGTCAATAGGTTACAAGATAGGCACATCACAGGACAACAGATTCTAGCACTTTTTAAAGTAAACAAGTCTCAGTTTCAACTGTGAAGAGAGAATTTCGAGATTCATGTTTGACATGAGTGGTAGCAAGAAAGCCATTGCTAAGATGGCAAAATAAAGAATTTCTTTATTTAAAGATTTTAAAAGGGTCTTTGACACGATGTGTCAAAATTTGAAAACTTTGGTTGGTAATGCAGGGTTTTTGGATGCCGTTGAGTAGGTGAAAAGATGGTTCCTCAATGTCTGACACCAACTGTCAAACTTGGGGAAGCAATGTTAATGCTCGGGTGTTCATTTGCTGGATTCATAGCAGGCAACTTACACAGAGTGGCACTCTGAACCAAAACCATGCTATATCCTCTGGTTTCATTGGTTAGGGGTTATACAAGATCATGACCCAGGAAATTAATGTGACATTAATCTGTGTACATTTAATGAGAAATAGTAAAATGTAGTAGTTCTAAAACTTACCAATAGTGTATATGTTTGGATATATACCGATCAGCCATAACATTATGGTGACAGATGAAGTGAATAACACTGATATCTCATTATACTGGAACCTGTCAGTGGGTGGGATACAGTATATTACACAGCAAGTGAACATTTTGTACTCAGGTGATATGTTAGAAGCAGGAAAAATGGGCAAGCATAAGGATTGGATCAATGTTGACAAGGGACAAATTATGTGGCTAGACGACTGGGTCAGAGCATCTCCAAAATTGCAGCTCTTGTGGGGTGTTCCTGGTCAGATGAATTGGGTCTCGAATGCCTATCTCCATGGGTCCTGTGTGGTCTGGAGTCCTAAACTTAGACCGCTACACCGAACTCCGGCAGAGATACTGACTTTTTAAACTTGAACCAAATCATGCCTCCTTTGTCAGCCAGTTTAAAACGCTTTTAGCATGTGTAGGGATGTGAAATTCTGGCAACTTTCCCAAATAAACAGAGTTTGTTTTCTCTATTGGGGGATTCTGGATTTCTAGTTCACTCACTCTGTCTTTTCTCTGGCTCATGCAGGTCCCGGAGTTGCCGGCTACCTTACAGCAGGAACCGGCTCCACGGTCCTGCCCAGCGTTCCGCCCCCTGTGGACAATGACATTGGAGACTCTGGCTGATTGCCTGACCGACGCCAATTGACTAGAGAGTCGTGCTCAGGCATCCAGACGGCCGTGCGGCTCCCCGGCTGCAGCTCAGAGGGACTGCTCAGCAGCCCCACAGGAGGGATGAATCCGAGGGGGGCCAGCAAAAGACAGCCGTCAAACCCTTTCAAAAATTCTCCTTCCTTCCCCAGCCCCCCCACCAAACAGCACTCAGTCTTCATAAACTTTTTTTTGATTGTTTTAAAGCAAATGAAAACACTTGTATCGTTGAGTCATTATTTTTGGTGTTCCTTTGTTTCTTTCATTGAGACAAATAGTTTACTTTTTGTATGAGTGTTTTTTTTTACTTTGTGTTTGTGGGCAAGGGGGGCCCGGAAGACTGATTTACGCTGTAAATTTGGACCTGCCTGTCCCTCTAATCTCTTTCTCCTATCCATCCGGTGTGCCTGGTGTAACTACTCAGCCTGGCAATGAAACACTCCCACAACAAAGCCACCAGTCCTGAAGGAGGGTTATTGTATGTGTCTCTCACCAGGACCTGTGAGCACTGGAAAAATATTGACTTTATCTCCACAGCTCAGCCACAGCAGTCAAACATTTTCTAATTTCTCCAAGTTTTAGAATGTTGTGGAAAAGGGTTGGAACAAAGTCGTTAGGAGAAACTTAAAAGGACTAGTTTATTATTGCGCTGCCCCCACCCCCCACCCCGTCCCTCATTCTTCCTCTTTAAGGGAACAGCATCAGGACTTTGAGACAGAAGTTGATGCCTAGTTCAGTTCTGTGTACCCATGAGTGATCTCACACATGCATTCATTGTCTCCTGTTTCTGGTATGACACCTCTCACAATCTGCTCTGCTCCCGCTCTCCTCTGAGGTTGTCCTATCTGTTGCCACCACCAGAATCTTTTTCTACATTATTATCTTTCCCCAGAATGCAAAAAGCACTAGAATATTTATAGGTAAATAACAGCCTTTACCAACTGAAATGAGCTTCTGCTAAAATACAAGGATTGATACTGACTGATTATACTTCTGTGTGAAAGACTAGTGCAATTGTGAAATGTTCAATGTAATATGACGTATATAAACTTTCTATATTGAATGTACATTAAAAAAAATCTGCCACACTTGTACATAAAATTTTAAGAATAAAAGGGAAGCCACAGTGTTGTTGTGCCGTTCTTGTTTTTGAGAATATAGGTTTCTCACCAGTGAACGATGAATAATGGACAGTCCACTACTGTATGTGAAACTTTGACATCATATTGACAGAACAAACACACTGGCTATATTGGAGAAGATCGAAGCTGTGTTGTGAAATGTGTATGACCAATGTACAAACAAAAAATCATTATTTCTTAAGCAGGGTGTATTTGTTTTGATTCTCTTAAACATGACTACACTTCTGTCATAGGCTATGTTTACACAGTCAGCACATTTATTTTTTTAGTCATTAAACGTATGACCTAATGTGATTTTTACAAATTAGAGAAAATGGATTAGCTGTTGAATAATTGCAAACTAACAAAGCAAATACTAAGCACATTGTACATTTGTTTTATTATATTAGTGTTTTTGTATTTTTATATGTCATTTTAATATGAGTATAATTGGCTTCATTTGTGTCCAGTTTCATTTTAAACATCTCCCACATGTTTTGCCACATTTTGTCATGTTGAATCAACTACACAGAGCACGGGCAGCAGCCGATGTGAGTGAAAGGAGTTACATATGTATTGCTGTAGCTGCCAGCAGATGGCGACAAAGAAAATCACTGTGCTCCTGCCGTGGCGTCACTTCCGTTCGTCATTACAATTTCCGCGCGCTAGTTTTTTTTAATTAAATAGAAACGAAACATTTCGGAATCTTAGAAGTTAATTTGATAAAGTAGATTTTATTAAGTGTCCGCTGCACAAAATGCATTCCACTCATCTGCAAGTCTCGCAGTAAGCTTGAACTCATTTGTGTTTAAATCAAATTCAACTTAGAAGTGATAAAAGCGTTTATCCTGTTGCAGTAGTGACTGTTGGACATTATGGAACATCCAGAAATACTGTTTGCTGTGCGGATCAAACATGTAAATTGAATACATGTCAACACCATTCAAAGACTTTATATCTGTTATGGAACCCAACATTTAGCAATAGTAAAAAATGAGCTTTTTCGTTTGAAAGTAGTCCCTCTCTATATATCAAGATTGTTGCAAAAAGGAACATCTTAAAAGAGCCCCTCGGATCATCTTCGGTTTCTTTATGGTCCTCCACCGGTTCTTAATGTTCACAGATGTGCGGCTGACAAAGGGGAACGACGACTTGATTTGAGCCCTTCGCGCGCCAGTGACAACAACGGAGCCAATGCGAAGAACCAAATATCTATGCTAATAAATCAGTACCTTCAGATGATTGAACTGTTGGGTTTGTTTTCGTTGTTATAAACAGGAAGCGTGACATGAGTTATGATGGTTCCTGTGTGTTTAGGATGTACAACCCTGGTTTTGATATAACCATCAGGAACTGTAGATGACGAGCTGTGACTCGGCCGCTTTCACGAGCACAAGGTATCTGGCCCATTGGCATTGGAGCTGAAGTACCTTGAAACATCTGGCTTTGCTACTTCTAACTAGTTGGCTAAATCGGTGGTTTACATCACTCGTGTTTACTAAAGGAATAAGGGCATATTGGAGGCCCTGCTACAAGGTAAGAATCGTGGGTCATTAAGACTTCAAGTACAGTATCACTGACTGGGTCCTGACAAGTACTTTTTCTATCTATTTTGTGCTGTACCAACTACAGTACTGACAGCTGTTTATGTAACGTTAAATAGATGTGTTGCTAGTTAGATGTTGTCCCCTGCTGACACTGACTGCTAAATAAGGTGTCCTAAGTACTGTTTGTCGACACTTAACTATGTTTCAAATGCAGCAACATTACTCACTAGCTAGCAATTGTTAACTCACAATTTTCTCATAGCTACATTCTCTGTACTGTAAAGTTACCTTGCGTGAATTAGAGTACAGTACTGTACACCTCTCACATCTATTGCAGGTTTACCATGTCAAAAGGAGACAGAGAAGACTTTGTTGTTAAATTTGTAAATGTCAATGGACGAAAGACAGAAATTGCTGTCAAGGCCTACGAGGTGAGTGTGCATTTTACTGTCTCCATAGCTACATACAGACATTTTAAAAATGAATTTGACATATGTTCTCTCCAACAGTACTAGTTTGATATTGAAATGCAACATCTATCTCCTCATAAAACAGGCCATCATGGCTCTTCAGTCAGAGAAGTACCTGAAGACCATTGACGAGGAGACTGCGTTACAGCTGGACCATAATGACAAGTCTTTGTTTGTCTTCAGTAGCTTCTCTACCCCAGCTTTCCAGCACTGCAAAGAGGTCTCAACATACGCACTTCCCCAATTTTGTTTTAAATTCACAAAATGACCATAGAACTGTCCCGAAAAACAAATCAGTTATGTAAAAACGTGTTGTCTCCCTGCTTTTGGTACTGTGTAGCTGGGCTGTCGAGTAGTGGGTCCACTCGTGGTTCTCTTCTGCCTGCAACAGCAGCGCTGTGTACCCAAAGCAGAGCAGCCTGTCTACAACATGGCCATGGCGGATGTCACCATATCCTGCACCAGCCTGGACAAAGAGGCTAGGGTAAGTCCATTGCTGTCCACCCTCCTCAGCTTGACTCCTTCAAAAATGATGCAGAGTATGTTTCATGCATGTTATCCACATTACATCCTGAGCGATCCTGTTGCCGGCTACCTTCAGGCTGATGTGATGGACCTGGTGCAGCTGATGGGAGGGCGGGTCTATCGAGATCTCAATGTGTCCGTCACCCACCTGATTGCCGGGGAGGTGGGCAGCAAGAAGTACCTGGTAGCCGCCAGCCTAGGAAAGCCCATTGTTTTGCCCACCTGGGTCAAGATTTGCTGGGAGAAGTCTCAGGATAGGTAAAAGGGTTCTTACTCTTATCATTTTTGCTAGAGACACTTTGTGAAAAGCATTGTCTGTGATCAACTGATGATTAAGCAACTGTTATATTCATAGTGTGTACACACTAACTATATGTGGCCTAGTTTATAGATCATCTGACTGGTGTCTGTGTGTACCCTGGTTTGAATCCCTGACCTCCATGGGAAAAACTGTTGTTCTTCTGTATTTGAGGAAGACCATTACCTCTAAATGCTCCGCTGTCATTGATGTAAATAGAAATGGATCTTTAGTCAACATGTCTGGTTAAACGGAAGAAAATAAGCTGTATATAGTATTTTTTAACTGCCATAACATAAACCCATTGCCACACTATACACAACACATTTTCATTTATTTATTTAAATTTTCCCAGATCTTTCTCCTTTCCCAATTGGTTTAGTCCAATTTCCCACTATCCCTGCATTGTCTGCAGCTCTGCAACTCCCTGGACAGATGCAGGATGGTGAAGGGCGCTCACATTGTTCACCAAACCATGTTTTGCAGAGCCGGCTGGTTCTTTTTGCAATGCTTATCCAACATGGAAGCCCTACTGTCATCAGATCATGTGTGTGATTATTATGCTCACTAATGGTACATCCACAGTTTAATTTGTTGGAGGTTTCGGGCAAAGCCAGAGAAACCATAGTCAGTGTGAAACTATTGACTGTCCTACAAGTCAGCAACTTAGCCCGCTACTCCACGCAGACCCCCAACCATCCATTGTCTTTACACACTATGGACTGTTGTACTCAATGTTATAGTCAATTAGCCCATGAGGGGTCATCTCCCTCTAGTCACTATGGACAGTCCTATTGAACAATTCCACTGTACCTCGTATATATCACCGTATCATTCTGTTGTGTCCCTGTTCTCATATGCATATACACTCAGGTCTGAAACTATTTGGACAGTGACACAATTGTGTCATTTTGTCCTTGTATGCCACCACAACAGACTTGAAAAGGAAACAATCACCTTGTGCTAGAATTAGACATTCATCTCTAATTGTTTTGTCCAAATTATTGTATTTTGTAGGAACAGTTCATTAGTTTAGTTTTCCCCCTCATTTATCTCCCCTCCCAATTGGTCTTGTTCAATTTTCCACTTAAGTTAGATCATGTGTTGAAAGATTACACTCACCAACTATAATTCTGCGATTGAACTTACAGGCACCTGGTCTGCACACGGAGTCACTGGAGAGCAACGTGGCAAGGTAGATAATCCGAGTTATCTATCCCAAATCCTGGGCAGCGGAATTGGTAATTTGAACTGCCTCGTGCTGGAGGTTTCAAGCAAAGTTGGAGAAGCCATAGTAGGGATCGAACCACTGACTCATGACGTAGCTTCTCCTGCAAGGCAAAAAATGAGGCCACTTCCCCATGCAGACCTCCCTACTACAACCATTTTTATGTATACTAGGGTTGTTCCGATACCAACATTTTGACTTTGATACCGATACCTGCTTTGGTACCAATAAGTTGAATTTAAGATTTAGGGCCTTCTTACATTTTGAGAGATACCGATAGCTTTCAGAAACATTTTCCGTATCCATGCAAGCTCATTTTCATACTGTCTGTTTTTACACTTTACCGATACCCGCGTTTGTGGGTATGTCATTCAAGACGTCTTGAGCTGTGTGCGCTCAGAAACCAGCCCAGCCAATTGACTTACTGCAAAGAATTCCCCCACAATACACATTAATCCTGGGCTATTAGCAAAGCCCCAGGTGGGATCTCTTGTCCGCTACCTGTGGAGGTTTCGTGGAATTCGAGACAGACACGCTAGTTTACATACTTTTGTCACGTTCCGACGTAGGCTTGAGTGGATTTTTACAACGTTGCTAAAAGATATTGTTATCTATTGTAGTGTAAAAAGTATCTTATTAGGATTTGGTGGGAAGGATAGTAGAGGGGAAGAAGGAAAAAAGGGGGAGAGTAACAAAAATAACAATTATAGAAGTTAAATTGGTTAAATAAAAAGAAAATGAGGCATAACGCCTACTCATCATAGTTTTGGACATAGAGAGAAAAGCAAACTTTTAAATAAATTCCTGCATTTGGCAGGTACTGTATCATTGTCAATTAATGTTTTTAGCATACCAATAAACATAACAATACTAATAATAAATAAATAAAGGATATCCTAAAACTTCACTGACATTACTACTACTAATAAGAATAAGAATAAGAATGTCAGTAGGAATACAAAGAAAAAAGCAAACATGGGGGGAAGAGGGAGGAAAGAGAAAGGGATGTTTAAGTTGCTGGTAAAAACAATGTATTTTGTGGTGTGGATGTTATTCATGGGAGTAACCTGTGATCAAGTAGTCATGTATGTGTTTTTAGTTTGGTCCAAATAGATCAGATATGAGTTATTAATTTATTCCAGGTTTCATTAAATGCTGATATACCTAATATATACCTAATATATATAATAATAATAATAATAATAATATAATAATAATAATATTTTTTTTTTTAACATTTGTTAACAATTTATCTGACTACTTCAAACTGCAGTATTTGTGATACACAATATTTATTTTGTATATTCCTTTTTGACTTTTTTAAATAAAATTTTATTTAGGCTATTATATTCTATAGGCCTAATTGCCTCTATCTAAACACCTGAATTTCCTATCTTTTTACTCCTTGTAGCTGAGCCATTTAGGTAATCTACACTCACCTAAAGGATTATTAGGAACACCCGTTCAATTTCTCCTTAATGCAATTATCTACTCAACCAATCACATGGCAGTTGCTTCAATGCATTTAGGGGTGTGGTCCTGGTCAAGACAATCTCCTGAACTCCAAACTGAATGTCGGAATGGGAAAGAATGGGGATTTAAGCAATTTTGAGCGTGGCATGGTTGTTGGTGCCAGACGGGCCGGTCTGAGTATTTCACAATCTGCTCAGTTACTGGGATTTTCACGCACAACCATTTCTAGGGTTTACAAAGAATGGTGTGAAAAGGGAAAAACATCCAGTATGCGGCAGTCCTATGGCCGAAAATGCCTTGTTGATGCTAGAGGTCAGAGGAGAATGGTCCGACTGCTTCAAGCTGATAGAAGGGCAACTTTGACTGAAATAACCACTCGTTACAACCAAGGTATGCAGCAAAGCATTTGTGAAGCCACAACACGCACAACTTTGAGGTGGATGGGCTACAACAGCAGAAGACCCTACCGGGTACCACTCATCTCCATTACAAATAGGAAAAAGAGGCTACAATTTGCAAGAGGTCACCAAAATTGGACAGTTGAAGACTGGAAAAATGTTGCCTGGTGTGATGAGTCTCGATTTCTGTTGAGACATTCAGATGGTAGAGTCAGAATTTGGCGTAAACAGAATGAGAACATGGATCCATCATGCCTTGTTACCACTGTGCAGGCTGGTGGTGGTGTAATGGTTTGGGGGATGTTTTCTTTTAGACACGTTAGGCCCCTTAGTGCCAATTAAGCATCGTTTAAATGCCACAGCCTACCTGAGCATTGTTTCTGACCATGTCCATCCCTTTATGGCCACCATGTACCCATCCTCTGAGGGCTACTTCCAGCAGGATAATGCACCATGTCACAAAGCTTGAATCATTTCAAACTGGTTTCTTGAACATGACAATAAGTTCAGTGTACTAAAATGGCCCCCACAGTCACCAGAGTTCAACCCAATAGAGCATCTTTGGGATGTGGTGGAACGGGAGTTTCGTCCCCTAAATGTGCATCCCACAAATCTCCCATCAACCGCAAGATGCTATCCTATCAATATCGGCCAACGTTTCTAAAGAATGCTTTCAGCACCTTGTTCAATCAATGCCACGTAGAGTTAAGGCAGTTCTGAAGGCGAAAGGGGGTCAAACACAGTATTAGTATAGTGTTCCTAATAATCCTTTAGGTGAGTGTATATTTGGCTTTCATTTAATAATTCTTATTTTAAAATTTAATTAGGACTAATCACTCCACATCTGAATAACACTATATAGTCTGTATAGTTATTTGATAGTTCCAATTAAAAGAGTTAATGTTTAAATAATAATTAAATTATTGTGAATTTTGTGGAAATAGAGAAAACATGGATGTTTTTCAATAGGCCTAATATTGCCTGATATCCTATGATGTAGGGAATGGGAACACAGGTGCATTCATGACTGCAGATATCATTGTGGCTGCTTTGGCGATGAAACCTTTCAATGAAAGCCAACCTCTCGCCTTATTCTTGGGTCGGTGCTTTGGGTGAAGAGGACCCCCGCATACTATCCTGGTTGACACCAGACCCTTCTTAGTTGTAACTGAGAGTGGGTCTGGACAAGGTTCATTCACAGCCCATTTCCAAAGGGGCGTCACCAACAGACATTGCTCAAATGCGTCTTGGCACAATTGGATATATCAGACTTCTGCTGAATAGAGTCGGCAAGAATGCAACATCTTTTTTTTAGATATGAAGGCTTTGAGTGTTGTTCTTAGCTCAGTTTTTAACGAAGGTAAACGTTCAAATTGCTTAAAACAGGTGTGATAGCTGATTCAAACGAGTGATATTCCCAATGTTCCTTTGCGGCAGCCATCATTGTTTTTGTCTGCTTCAACCAACAACAGTATATAGCTGCAATATCGTCATTGTGTAAAGCCCGCCTCAATGGTTGTGATTGGTGCCTCTATTTGGAAAAATTGGAAATGGGCTCTTGGCCAGACTGACTTGCAGAGCAAATCTCAAATTTGCCGTAAGTCCGTCAGGGTTCTCCCAGGCTACCCGCATACAGGAATACGATTGGTCAGAAAAGTATAACTCGTAAAACTTGTGTGCAAATGTGTTAAATGTGTACAATTGGGTGGGTTCGTGTGCCGTAGTGGGCTAAGTCACAGCATTGCAGCACATTCTACGTCATGGTAGTCAGTGGTTCGAGCCTGACCATAAGTTCTCTGACTTTCCTGGGACCTCCTGCAAGAGGCATTATCCATCCTGCCACGTCACTCTCTAGCAACTCCTTGTGTGCAGATCAGGCACCTGTAAGTACAATCACAAAATTACTGTTGGTGAACGTAATCTTCCCATGCATTATCTGACTAAATGTTTCCATGTTGAGTGAACAATGCAAAAAAAGAATTGGCGGCTCAGCCACGTGGTTGGATGAACCATGTGCGTGCCCCTCGTCATCCCACAGATCTGTCCAAGGACTTGCAGAGCTGCCGACACGCAGGGTTAGTGGGAATTGAGAGGGGAGGAAAATAATAATAATATTAATAATAATTTCAAAAAATGTAGAATAGCTGTGGACTTATTAAACTGTCAAGACATTTGTATCTACACAGCTGTTGTCACACCTGTTGTGTTTTTAAGTCCCTGAAAAGATTAGGGGGAATGTCAGAAATATGCTTCAAGAGGTTTAGTTTTGCCCCCCTTTGAGAGACAACTTTGAAACCCCTTTAACAAACTGGCGCTCTGTAGTGTTGAGGTTTCCCTTTATTGTTAGGGTTGTAAGCAAAGTACTTCATGTTTTACTAAGATCGCCCTTCTTTACCACAAGGATGATTTTGCTTTGTTGCCATGCTCTCTAAAGGATGAAACACATGGTAGGTGGAAGAGCGGCATTGTGCTGAGAAACCCATTAATTTCAGGAAGTGATGTGGCTGTTCTCTCCTAAACCGCTGTGCCCAGCAAAGTGATGGCACCTTTCCAAAATACTGTGGAGCCGCTGTGGTCATGTTTACATTATTTGAACTTTGGCCCAGAACCTGACTTCTTGAAGTGCAACCAATCAGATTACAGTTGGTTGTCATACCATTCTATGAACCCGAAATGGAGGAGGAACTGATTTGTGTGTATTCTAGTTTCTACATAATCTCTGAAACACATATGTCAATTTACCTTGATTTGGTAAGATGCTTTATTTTATATCATACAGACTCTGCCCACAGGTGATTCGTTTCCCATTTTTTAATGCAAAGTTTTTTATTGAATTTCAAAATACATAAAAGGCTGCTACAGTACCATTTGAAAATTTAGTTCCGCTGTACTTTCTCAGTAATGTACACCCCCAATTTTAGGGGCTCAAAAGTAATTTGACAAACAAAGATAATCATAAATTAAATTGTGAGGTTTAATACTTGGTTGCAAATCTCAATTAATGCCTTAATTCTGGAACCCATAGACATCACCAGATGCTGGGTTTCTTCCCTGATGTTACTCTGCCAGGTCTTTACTGCAGCCGTCTTCAGTTCTTATTCTTAGGGCTTTTTGCCTTCAGTTTTGCCTTCAGCAAGTGAAATGTTAGCTCAATTGGATTCAGGTCAAGTGATGTCTTGGCCATTGCAGAACGTCCAATTCTTTGCCTTAAATGTTTTCTTCAGTTTTTTTTGGGTCATTGTTCATCTGCACTGTGAAGTGTGCCATCAAATGAGTTTTACAGCATTTGTCTGAATCTGAGCAGAAAATATATCCTTAACCACTTAAAAATTCATCCTGCTGCTTTTGTCA
This sequence comes from Umbra pygmaea, assembly GCA_016801145.1. NCBI lineage: Eukaryota > Metazoa > Chordata > Actinopteri > Esociformes > Umbridae > Umbra > Umbra pygmaea. The sequence goes on along the minus strand of JACXGM010010156.1, from coordinate 1,320 downwards.
GCAGTCACATCAATAAATACCAGGTAACGAGTTCCATTGACAGCCACACATGCCAATGCCATAACACTACTACCTCCACTATGCTTCACAGATGTGGTATGCTTTGGAACATGAGCAGTTCCATCCCTGCTCCATAGTCTTCCCTTCTCATTATTATGATACAACTTGAGGCTTACCAATTGTTTACATCTTGTGGTATAACCTCTGTATTTAATCTGGTGAAGTCTTCTCTTGATTGTTGAATTTGACACAGACACTCTTAGCTCCTAGAGACCATCAATTGTGAAGGTTTTTTCTTCACCGGGGAAAGTATTTTCTGTCATTTCAGCAGTTGTTGTCTGTGGTCTTTCGGGCCTTTTGGTGTTACTGAGCACACCTAGCTTTTAAAAGATTTTTTGTGTCTTTTCTATTTGGACCATGCTGAGCATTTCAATTATTTATTCAAAGACAAAAATATGCCAGAAACATTAAATGTTTTCACACATTGTTGCTGGTATTTTGGCCCATTCCAAAATGGCCCATTCCTCTATGCAGATCTCTTCTAGAGCAGTGATGTTTTGGAGCTGTCGCTGAGCAACACGGACTTTCAACTCCCTCCAAAGGTTTTCTATGGGTTTGAGATCTGGTGACTGGCTAGGCCACTCCAGGACATTTAAATGCTTCTTACGAAGCCACTCCTTTGTTGCCCGGATGGTGTGTTTGGGATCATTGTCATGCTGAAAGACCCAGCCACGTTTCATCTTCAATGCCCTTGCTGATGGAAGGAGGTTTTCACTCAAAATCTCACGATACATGTCCCCATTCATGCTTTCCTTTACACGGATCAGTCGTCTTGGTCCCTTTGCAGAAAAACAGGCCCAAAGCATGTTTCCACCCCCATGCTTCACAGTAGGTATGGTGTTCTTTGGATGCAACTCAGCATTCTTTCTCCTCCAAACACGACGAGTTGAGTTTTTACCGAAAAGTTCAATTTTGGCATTCTCCCAATACTCTTCTGGATCATCCAAATGCTCCCTAGCAAACATCAGATGGGCCTGGACATGTACTGGCTTAAGCAGGGGGGACACGTCTGGCACTGCAGGATTTGAGTCCCTGGCGGTGTAGTGTGTTACTGATGGTAGTCTTTAGCCGCTTTCCGACCGCAGGGATTTTTGCAGTTCCTAGAACATAACGTTCCTATAACCATTTTTTTCTCGTGTTCCGATAGAAGAAATTGCGGGATTATTTAGTTCCTCGCACTGCCGTTCCTATAACCTTTTTAGCTCCTACTCCAGAGCAGGGTCTTTCCATTTTCCCTTTTCCCAGGTCCACGTTGATTGG
>JACXGM010010155.1:0-26692 GCA_016801145.1 Umbra pygmaea | reverse complement strand
TCGTTAGGTCACTCTGATCAGTGGTAACATGTCGTTAGGTCACTCTGATCAGTGGTAACATGTCATTAGGTTACTTTGATCAGTGGTAACATGTCATTAGATCATCGATATTGATGTGATAAACCTCACATATGCAGAGATGGCTGATGTTTGAGTGTTAGTCTTCAAAAGATCCAAGATGTTTAAGCATACATTGTAAAATTCATATGAATAGATATTTATTAACCCTATATCCCCATAGGAACACAGTGTGTAAATCAGGGCTGATGTACAGTATAGGAAGCAGGGTCTGCTTGGCTGGGTTGAGGTGGGTGGGTTTTAGGGGTTATTTGGGTATGGGGGTAGTTCAGCAGATGGGGGTGGACCGTTAGGGGGTTGGCAGCTGAGAGGGGGCTACAACTAACCTGCCCCTGGCGTTACAGTGGAGACTGAAGCATATGAAGTCGTCATGTTTCTCTGACTGCTCAATCAGGTCACGTGAAGTCGGTCAGGAGAACGCTAAGCTCTGCATCTGTTTTCTCTAATGGGAGGCATCCCAGACGCAGGCCAACAGACACCCTCAGGGGCTGAGCCAATTGCTGTCAGCCTGCAGTGGCAAACTGAATAAGAGAAGAGACCCCCTCCCCCCCACATGACATGCTTCCTCCAAGCACATGTCGCCAAGCTGTCTGTTTCTTTTCACACTGTTTACTCAACACAAAAGCCTTTTGTCGGTACATATGTGGGAGGTTTTACACACATTCACCAACAACAAAACCATGAATGAATTTACAGGTGCCCAACCTTCACACAAAGGGTCGCACAATGGCGACGTGACAAGTTGTTCTTAATCTAACGATTTTTGGGTGTTTGGAGTGTTTTATTTACACTGTACACTCACTACTTTACATTGTAGCAAAGTGTAATTTCTTCAGTGTTGTCACATGAAGTTATAATCAAATATTTACAAAAATGTGATTGGTGTAGGCCTACTCACTTTTGTGAGATACTGTATACTCCCAGGCAGTGAACATGGTGACACATGGAAGGCCCATCTTTATACATATTTATCTGATTAATATTTTGAGACTCAGGTAAATTCAGAGCATTTCTAAAATGGGCAAATATTCAATGTTACATTTTTTTCAATGTATACACAATGTTAGATGCCACAAGGTGTTATTTAGTAGTTAACTACTAGTCACTGTAGTTGTAGAGTGGCTGTGTACTGGCTCCTAAACAATGAAGTCCATGTCCATTAAAGTGGCTTTAGTCCATGTCCATTTAAAGTGGCTTTAGGCCAGGTTCATTAAAGTGTGTATAATCGATGTCTATTAAAGTGGCTTTAGTCCATGTCCATTTAAAGTGTGCTTTAGTCCATGTCCATTTAAAGTGTGCTTTAGTCCATGTCCATTTAAAGTGTGCTTTAGTCCATGTCCATTAAAGTGGCTTTAGTCCATGTCTATTAAAGTGGCTTTAGTCCATGTCTATTAAAGTGGCTTTAGTCCATGTCTATTAAAGGGGCTTTAGTCCATGTCTATTAAAATGGCTTTAGACCATGACAATTTAAAGAGGCTTTAGTCCATGTCTATTAAAATGGCTTTAGGCCATGTCTATTAAAGAGGCTTTAGTCCATGTCTATTAAAGTGGCTTTAGTCCATGTCTATTAAAGTGGCTTTAGCCCATTTCTATTAAAGTGCCTTTAGTCCATGTCTATTAAAGTGGCTTTAGTCCATGTCTATTAAAGTGGCTTTAGTCCATGTCTATTAAAATGGCTTTAGTCCATGTCCATTTAAAGAGGCTTTAGTCCATGTCCATTTAAAGAGGCATTAGTCCATGTCCATTTAAAGTGTGCTTTTGTCCATGTCCATTTAAATAGGCTTTAGTCCATGTCTATTAAAGTGGCTTTAGTCCATGTCTTTTAAAGTGGCTTTAGACCATGTCCATTAAAGTGTGCTTTAGTCCATGTCTATTAAAGTGTGCTTTAGTCCATGTCTATTAAAGTGTGCTTTAGTCCATGTCTATTAAAGTGGCTTTAGTCCATGTCTATTAAAGTGGCTTTAGTCCATGTCTATTAAAGTGTGCTTTAGTCCATGTCTATTAAAATGGCTTTAGTCCATGTCTATTAAAGTGGCTTTAGTCCATGTCTATTAAAATGGCTTTAGTCCATGTCCATTTCAACCGTAAATCTCAGAATTTATCCCAAATTACGTTCTCAGGAAACTATTTTGAAAACCTAAATTACGTTCTATGCCAATCTATTTAGGGTGTTTTTTTACGTTTGAACTGCACGTTTTGTTATTAGGCTATATTTGTACTTGAATTACGTTGCTCCGGTACATTTCGTTAAGCGGATTTATGCGAGAACATTCCATACATTCCATAGCGTTCGAAATTATATTGCAACATTCACAGTTAAGGTTAGGTAGGAGGATACTAACGGTTAAGGTTAGGCATGAGGTTACTAACGGTTAAGGTTAGATATGACGTTACTGAGGTTAGGGTTAGAATTAAGGTTAGGGTTAACATTACAAAAACCAACAATCGCGTGTCTGCATGACGCAAGGAATGTAGAACAAAACACACAAAGTGCCGGTCTGGATTTGAACTTGCGAACACTGGCATCAAAGTTGCGGATTTATATGCCCATCCACCATCCCCGACCTCCGCCCTACCAAAAACTATGCTATTTACATGCTACGTCATGAACTTCTAATGTTCATATTGAACGTTATTCGAGTGTTCAATTTAGTTCCCTACAAACGTAATTGACCCTCTCATACGTTCATATTTGACATATTTCGGTTTTACAAAATAGTTCCCTCAGAACGTATTTAATGTGATTTAGGGCTGGTCCATTTAATGTTGCTTTAGTCAATGTCCATTTAATGTGGCTTTAGTCCATGTCCATTTAAAGTGTGCTTTAGTCCATGTCCATTTAATGTGGCGTTAGTCCATATCTATTTAAAGTGGCTTTAGTCCATGTTTATTAAAGTGTGTTTTAATCTGGTAACACATTTCGCGCCAGCAAAATCTGTCATCTTTACATCACATTGGCACGCGCCAGGTCGGCAATGGAGAGTATACTGAAGGCTTTACCCCCTTGATAAAAAGATTCGAACTTCCCATCACTACTGTACTTTCTGCTTTTAGTCTGCAAAGACTAACTGTTCACAACTTGTAAAAAACGAAATGCAGACTTTATTTTCAAAATTCACACATTGCTCTGTCACTTGTATATTCTAAATCAGGGAGGATATCAGATTAAGAATATATAATTGATAGACCAATGTTATGTTGTGTTTAGAAAATACTAAAATATGAATTTAGAAGAAGACTGCATGTTTTGGCATCTTGTCTCACTAGCACTGGGTTGGTAGGAAGCACGTGATCTGTTTTTTCTTTCAGATCGGCATAGAAGCACAGGTTGAGCATCCGGTTTGGAAAATTGATGCAAATGAGGAAGTGCCTTAAACCTGTATTCTGTCTAAATTCCAGCCTGGTTGCAAAAGAGCTTGGTTTCTGTAATAGTCTATGAGAATAAGCGACATAATGTACTTGATTTATTACCTCAGTAAACATTTTCATAATGAGTATATGGTCTCAATCGCTACATTTAAGCCTTCTGCAATATATTATGATGTTCATTTTTTGAATTATGGTCTTGTTGATTTTAAAATCTGTGATAAAGCAAAGGGGCGTTTAGGGCGTGGCTATGGCGTTTGGTTGTATGAAAAGACACTCAAAGGAGCTCGCAGTTCACTTTTTTCCGGTAAGTAACGTTATATTTTGTTTTACATTTTGTTTTAATACTCTTTTTCGTTAGCTTCCCAATTAATATCAGTTAGCAAGCTAGATTACTCCTCCCTCTAATCTAAAATTGTCACATCCGCAACCAAGATGTCTGCGCCCGTAATGGCAAATTCGATGACCCAAATCAGATCTTCACAAACTAATGGGTGACGTCACACATAGTTATATCCAGTGATGTATACAATCTATGCATAGAACTCAGAAAAGTTGTTTGAAACCACACAACTGACATTTATCATACAAAATGTACATTTTATGATTTTATAGTGTTTTTCTTTGTGAATAATATTTGTTTTTATGCAAATTATTGTTTCATCTGCACAGACCATTTGTCTCCAGTTGACACTGTACTCACGCTAGCTCTACCCTGTTTCCCCATGTAAGAGTTGACTGATGAGCCAGAATTTCAAATAATTACTTTAAACAATTTAGAAAGATAGACTAATTATGAATTTTGTCAGTGTTCCCCTAATATTTCTAAACCAGAAGGATTATTTGCAATCACATATTTAAAGTTATGCATTCGAGATCAAATTAACAACGCAGAGTAGAACTTCAAATTGCATGATTTTGAACTTGATATAGTAATGCAGGACTGTACTGTATATCTTAGAAAACAGCAAGTGAATGAGTCACAATTCTTTATGGAATTAGTAGCGTGTCTACAAGGCACAGACAGCAAATTGTGTATAGTGTTCTGAAAGCTAAACCATAAACAATGAATGATAAATTGTCATGCAGGGAAATGCACCTCTGTACTATGTATATACATGTCACAAGCAAGGGTGTAGGAACAGACAGGCAATGTAGTCCCCCCCAATAATAAGAACAATTTGTAAAAAAAATATATATGTTGTGACCCCCCAATATCAAACTCATTCCTAAGCCCTTGGTCACAAGAGTGGGTTGTAGAACGCAGGCAGGAGGCAGATGCAGTGTAAGACAATGTCATTTTAATGGTCTTCCATCAGGAACAGCACAAGGCGACCTGAAGTAATCATACACCTTCAAGAATAAAGGTCCATACATAATCGTACTTGACTCAAGTGTAAAAGACTAAAAAATGAAATCTTAATGCCTGAAATACTAAGGCACAATAATGATGTGAAAAAACAAAACAATACCTGATAATGTACCAAACACAGGTGAAGACTTATTTACATACTAAGCAATGACATAATCACTGGCAGGTGAGTTAATGGAACAGGTGTGCATAATTACACATCACTCACTCCTGAGCCTGGAGGTGTTCACGGGTGTCCTAATACTTAGGAGAGAGTGAGCGTTGTTGCCTGGGTCCTCCAGTAAGTGTAACAATATACTATATAGCCAAAAGTGTACACCTGACCATCACACCCATATGAGCTTGTTGGACATCCCATTAAAAAATCATGAGCATTAATATGGAGTATAACCATGGGCATTAATATGGGCCTTTTCACAAGATTTGGTGTATGTGTGAATTTGTGCCCATTCAGCCAAAAGAGCATTTGTGAGGTCAAGCACAGTTGGACAAGAAGGCCTGTTTGCAATCGCCATTCCAATCCATGTCTTTAAGGACCCCGCTTTGTGCACAGAGTCACAGTCTTGCTGGAACAGGAAAAGGCCTTCCCCAAACAGATGTCACAAAGTTGGAAGCAACAAATTTTCTAAAATGTCTATGTATTCTGTAGCATTAAGATGACCCTTCACTGGAACTAAGGGACCAAGCCCAGACCTTGAAAAACAGCCCCAGACAATTATCACCTCTCCACCATTAGAAGGGTTGTCCACATACTTTTGGCTATATGGTGACATCTGAGACATAAAGGTATCCCACACAAGAAAAACATCACTGGTTCTACTGTGACTACATACATCCATCAGCCATAACATTATGAAAACCTGCCTAATATTGTGTAGGTCCCCCTTTTGCCGCCAAAACAGCAGCCCCATACGTTACAAACCATGATGTACATGTTTACCTTCCTTGGACCACTATTGATAGGTTTTGACCACTGCAGACCAGGAACACCCTACAACAGCTGCTGTTTTGGAGATGCCTTGACCCAATCATGTAGCCATCACATTTTGGCCCTTGACAAAGTTGCTCAAATCCATTTGCTTGCTAATTTTTCCTGCTTCTAACAAATCAACTATGAGAACAAAACGAAGAAGCAGGAAAAATAAGCAAGAGTAAGAATTTGGAGCGTATGGCGCTGCTGTTTTGGTGGCAAAAGGAGGACCTACACAATATTAGGCAAGTGGTCATAATGTTATGGCTGATCCACTACACTTACTGTACATAATGTTTACAGTGAAAATGCATTATTATTATTAAATCCATTACTATTTATAAATATTAGACTGTTTAACATGACACATCCCCAATGAACAACGACAGAGTATGCACTGGTGTGACATCAAATGCACACACACCCTTCTAGAAAAATAATTATTCACAAACAGAATACACATACACATCAGGAAAAATCACACAAACCAGTAACCGACAGCAAACATCCTTGTTGCCATGGAAGCCAAAGTTAAAATGCAGTTGTTAGCATCTTCCTTGTTTTTCAGTTTAATATGTATAAAGTGGTGGTTGACTGAATTTGAGGGGAAATATAAACAAAAATTTGAAATCTTTCTCACTGTTTCTTCCAGTCCTTCAAGATAATCCTATTAAAAATATATTTCAGTAGCAAATCTCAGAGCAATAAATCCTATTTTTTTCCAAAAAGGGTTGGGATTGTCACATGGCGAATTATAATTCTGTTGCCTTGGCAACTCTTGACGGTTTTGAAATGATTGGGTTGGAAGTTTTCATTTCAATACAGTTTGCACTGTGACCGTGCAGAGGTGTCAGCAACTTACAAATCTACCTAAAGAGAGAGCAAGCCATAACACAGGGAAGAGATCAGTAGGATTGTTGTCAAAGTGTTTTTACTGCACACGCACTTCTATACTACAAATATATCTAGTTAAGAGTTTCTGTGAGAATATCTGAGACGAGAATCAAAGAAGTCATTGCATCAGATGGGAAGCAAAAATCAGTCCTAGCATTTCAAAAAGATGCACATTTCTTCTGGATTTTGTCGCCGACTCCCCGCCCCCATTAAGCACCTGATAATATTTTTGCACAACTAGTTCCAAAGAACCACATATGGACCAGCCCATTTGGCACTTGTGGGAAAACCGCTCCTGCAGTCTACCCAGTCCACATCTACTTATAATATTCTGTTCTATGGTCAGATTGAATGACTTTTTCCAAATAACTATACATTCAAAGTTAAGTTAGTAATAGACATGATTACTAACAAAACACATAATTAATATTGCCTTCTTTATTATTCGTACAAGGTTTAAGCGGTATTAATGATGATATTTCAGCAAGCAGCTACATATAGAAGATGCAGTGAGGAGATGCTGCCCCAGTGTGGCCAAATAGAGAACTTCAGGTCCAGACAAAAGGACCAGAATGCATAGCTTTTGGGGAGCTACAGGACAACCATATTCCATTTTAAATAAAGAACATTTAATACTTAAATTATTGCACTGATCAACTCTAACTGTTACAATGGATCTTCTTGTATGCAGAAAAATGTATTTTACCCTTTTGGGAATATATTGCACTATAATTAATGTTATTAAACAAGCATTTAATTAAACTCTTGTAATGAGTTACTGGAGGCTGCATTTTCTTGTGTGGATAAATTACATCACTTATCCACAATGTTCTATAATATTTTCTCTGCAATGCCCTATGGTCACCTAATAGATTGAACATGAGTTTCAAAACAGAACAACAAAAGTAATTACGCTGGTACATATGACCCACTTACTTTACAGAAGGCTAGCCTGCAGAGGCAAGTATTCATTGTGATTAAATTATAGTAAATTCGGTAGAATACAACTAGAGAAATCACCTCTGCAAAACATAAATGGTTCATTTTTTAAATAATTTATTGTTTACAAAGAAAATTATATTACATGTATTAGACATTTAAAACAGTACCTAGGATAAAAAACACTCAAATCCATAACTGATAAATAATTTGGAATGAGTGCACAGCAAAGACAAAACCATCAACCATTTATTTCCATGTAAACAAACTTTGCATTGTTATCTCCTCACAGGGACACTGGTAAGTTGATGACACGCGTGTGTGTCTCATGCAGTTATCATCCTTTTATGAATTCTTAATGTAACACATGTAAAACACTTTAAGAGAAGGGCAGGCTTTGAATTACTCACACATACACCGCAAAAAAATCCTATTGAAAAAATCATTGTGAGATGTATTAAATAACAAGCTCTTTGTTATTCATATAAATAAAAGGTGACCATTCTTTACACCGAAAGCTGAATATTTCAAGTAGTAACAGTAACCCTTCTTACCGAAGAGTATATTTCACATCTACCACTTTCCAACTCTTTTCACTGTTCTACACAAAAAGTGCTCACAAGTGCACATAGCACTGAAAAATAAGAAATTAAACATGCACTGGTTTATGTCCTGCTGTGTAGTTGATTGTTGCAATGTGAGAGAAACTAAAGGTTCCAGTTTTCCCTTTCAACATGACCACAGTTGGGCACTGATGCACATACCTGTCAAACATAACTCCAGGAATAAGACACAGAAAGGTTCCAAAAACATTGATTCCATTTTGTCATGGTCATTCCTTTTTTGTACTCCTTGCTGTCTGTGAGAAAAAGGCAGTGTTTGAATACCACTTTTCATGTCTCCTCTAACCGGATGTATTTGTCTGCTGGTGAGAAGCTGTTAGAAACGTAATCCAATACAACCACAAATAAACGTTGACAATGACATTGTAGTAGTGTCGTTCCCAAAAAAAAGCACAGTGTTTCTATAACAAGAGATGGCTGAAACAACCGTAGAACTATATTGCACATTGTCATAACTGCGCCAGATACTGGTAACCCTCTTCCACATTTCCTATGTGAACCTGGAATCTGCAGCATGGCGTCACTTATGAAAGTTCGGATTTAAGATGCACACTACTGAGAATATCCAGGGCCGTTGTGGGTCCTCAACTTTGGCTGTTGTGACTAACTCAGTGAATCTCAATATGTACCTGCAAACAGGAAAACAATACAATAATCAGGACCAAGAGAGCAGTGTAAACTCAGAAATCGGAAATACAGTTATGTATTTGAGGAACGTGTGATGTGGGCGGTAGCTTACTTATTGTACTAAATCTGTCTCTACTCCACATACATTGTTTTTATTTAAAAAAGTTGTCTTGTGAACATGCAACGTTAGATAAAATGAAACTAACACATTTCCCCTAGTAGTGTGTCAATAGTTTAGGTACAGTACAATGTTACAAATATTCATTTAGCTACATTCACCTGTAATCGCACATTAAACATCATCGAAGCAATGAGGTATAGGTAAGGAAATCTGATTCGCAGTCGCCAAGCGAGATCAAAAAATATCAACAATGTCCTCGTCAATCCTTTAGAAAACACCCCATAAGTCCGACCAGCTGAGCCCGAAAAACGGAACACTAAATAAGACAGACCCGCCATAAGACGTTGTCTGTCACGACGATTTGATTATCACTAGGAATTTAAACGAACTAATTTGCTTGTTATCTAGACATGACAGTGCATATTCCAATTGTTGTCTGGCGCTTACCGCTTACTACACTTATATGTTCGTCTTGATGATGTACTCCACCCCAACCTAGAAATAATACGTAATAATACGTATGTGAAGCTATCTTTTTTAGGGAGCTAGTACCATTAGTGGATTTATTGCCTCTCGTAGTTTCGCCTTCAGAATAATAGCGCTTGATTTTACGAAATGAAAAGCGATTGCAAACAAAATAATACAACACATTTAAAAAAGATACTAAAATCTTTTAGAATGTTGTGCTAAATAATAATATATTTCATTAGATAATTTACATTTTCAAGATCGATTGAATATGTAATAAATACATAGAGTCCTGTGTAGTACCAGCCACATTAAGGATTCCATGTGTTGTTGGGCATATGGTATACATACTGGATTGTACAGCAAAAACTAAAGAATGTGCACCCCTGAAATATGGTATCTACTTACTCAGTGACACTCACAGAATACATAGCTGACAGTTTATCTTAATAGCACTTATATAACATTATTTGATGGACTATTAATGTAAGCCACATTTAGGATTCTATGTGTTATTCGGCATATGGCATGCATATTGGACTGTAGAGCAAAAACTAAAGGCACATTATGAATGCAATATGCCCAATAACACGTATAATCTTTAATGTGGCTGGCATTAAAAGTAAATCAAATAATGTTGTACAAGAGCTATTGAGATAAACTCTTCAAATGTGTATTCTGTGAGTGTCACTGAGTAAGTAGATACCATAATTAAGGGGTGCACATTCTTTTGTTTTTGCTCTAAAGTCCAATATGAATGCCATATGCCCAATAACACATATAATCCTTAAAGATACAGTCCGTGATTTTCATAATTTAATAATTATTTATTTCCAGATGTGTAGTATATTGTTTATATTATATCCAAAATCTAAGTAGAGTCATCATCTTACCATAGTTAGCTTGAAACCTGACAGTGTTTCTTGACTATTGCAGGCATTCTCTTACCAAATGTCAGGTAGGGAATTCCCAACAAATGTGTGACGTATGGTTTGTTAATGTAGGGAAAGTCCCATTGACAGAGCTGTCAATCAAACCAGAGTTATATGGTGACGTCTAAGGAGTTCACAGAGTGAGCACAACCTCTAGACCCAGGAGAACAAGAGAGAAAAGAAGAATCTAGACAATTCAGAGAAATAAACTAAGTCCTGAGCAGGGACCCATTTTAGCTCTATGGTGCCTAAATTCACATTCTTTAGAACCTAGAGGGCTAAATAGCTCTAAATATTGCCTAAAATCATATCAGGCATCTTTAATGTGACTAGCGTTAAAAGTCCATTAAATTATGTTGTATAAGAGCTATTGAGATAAACTTTTCAAATATGTACTCTCTGAGTGTAACTGAGTAAGTAGATACCATATGTCAGGAGTGCACATTCTTTAGTTTTTGCTGTACAGGCCAATATTTATACCATATGCCCAACAACACATGGAATCCTTAAACGTACAAAATGTAGTTTTTGGCTGCCAGGGGGCTCTCAATCAAAACAATAGCAAAAGATGTACTTGGATGACGTCAGTAAGTAGCGTGTGATCATGGGTTTTGTTATTGTCGTCAATGACAACAAATGTTCACAGACAAAGAAAAGTATTGTTACATTGTTATTGACAGAATAAAATGTTCACAGACAAAGAAATGTATTGTTAAAAATATTATAACTTTATTCACGTTATGTTTCGCGGTTCCCTGGATCTTAGGGTTATTTAACGCCATTGATGGAAGACAAAATGAAACGTCCCATGTCTTCGAATTATATTACAGATTTCTCTGGATTTGAAAGTTGGTGGAAACATTTAGGATAATGTAAGTACACAACTAAGAAATATATATAAATATATAGTGATGTTTGCTTTTTTAATGCAAAGTACATCTTTTGTTATTGTTTTGGAAAACTACATATTGTACCTTTAATGTGGCTGGCATTACACAGGACTTGTGTATTTATGACATATTTAATCGATTCAGATTGAAAATATAAATTATCGAATGAAATATATTATTATTTATCAAAACATTTGAAAAGATTTTAGTTGTATAATTTTGAAATGTGTTGTTTTTCTTAGTTTGTAATCGCTTTTCATGGCGTTAAATCAAGTGCTATTATTCTGAAGGCAAAACTAGGAAAGGCTAGGAATCCACTAATGGAGCTGACTCCCTAAAGACGCTAGCTTCACATACGTTGAAATAACGTGTTCTTCTACCGTTTTTATACGGAAGATTAACAGTGTGACTCGCGGAAACTGGGACCCAATGACTTCCGGTAACGCATTGTGTAACCGTCAATGAGGTTCGTAATTTACAGTGACAATCCAACATGCGACATATTTCAATACACTCACCAACCTATAATGTTTGTAACCAATTATTCCAGTCAGATATCGCCCCCGCCATTTTTAGAAGAGGTTCCGTTTCGCGAAATCTTTGCTTTAGCTGAAAATGTTCAGGCCAGAGAAAAGGAGCGATTGAGGTGTCTAGGTCTGACTGTGGCACACTGATCTTAGGGTGAGTCGTGTATACAGTAGGCTACATTAGAATGTAGTTAAATCCAATTAGACATGGTTCTGTAAATTTTTCTCCTGGATTCTTATCTAGGTCCGGATTGACCATGATATACTAACAACATCTGCAAACTGTGAAACCACCGCTCAAAACAGAACTAACATTGGTTAAAGCTACAGTCTGCGACTTTTGTAATTGCAAAACAATTTTTTTGGCACACCATTTTAGTTTGGATGTGTAGTATATTGTTTATATTATATGCACAATTTGCTTGAAACCCGACATTGTTTCTCACAGCTATTGCAGGCATTCTGTTACTGAGCGTCAGGCAAGTAAGCCCCAATAAATGTGGGAAGTATGGTTTGCTAGAGTAGAGGAAGTACCGTTGACAGAGCTGTCAATCAAACCAGAGCTATATGGTGATGTCGAATAAGTTTGCAGGCTGGACACAACCTGTAGCCCCAGTAGAACAAGAGAGAAAACACAAACTTAGACACTTTAGATATATAATATAAGCCCCAAGTTGGGACCCGTTTAAGCCCGACAGCACCAATATTCACATTTTGTAGAACCCAGAGGCCTAAATAGACATAAATATTGCTTAATATCACGGAAGTCATCTTTTAAAATATTAAAGGATTCCGTGGTCTAGTGTTAACATTCTGTTTCTGTCAAGGTATAAGTTATGGCATTTGTCTGCAGGTGAAACCCCCATTAAATTCCACTCCAAATGTTTTGTTTGTCTTCCTCAGCAATATTTACACACTCTGCTATTATTAGCTGTCACCCAGCTGCAACTAGTTACTATGTATAAGTGAACAAAATACACCAACAATAAACACTGCTCAAGAAAATTAAGGGAGCACGCAATCATCACAGAATAAAACGAAGTCAATTAAACTTCAGCCATATCAATTTGTCCAGTTAGAAAGCATAAGCAATTTTTTATCCATGTCACCTGTTTTGGTGTAAATGAAAGTGACAAATGCACTGGAGAGGCAACAGCAAGACAACTATGGAGTCATATTCCTATCTTTATTAAAGAGCGCATTATTTCAATTTGAGAGCATTTCTCACAGATATTACATTCAGATTTTTCTTCAAAACCTTGCTCTCAAACTCAAATAGTCACTGCTTGCACTTGGATTTGCTCTGCTTGTGCTCAAACTTTCTGCTTGGACTCATATATGTTGTTGCTCGGATATATTTCCTGTTCACAACTTAAGCCTTACTGCTTGCATTCAGGCTGCTACTTCGTGCTTGCAACTCTTCTCCTCACAATTTTTTCTGTGCTCTCGGATTGTTAGTGTTACAATGCTATGAAAATTCCCAAACCAATAGAATGCCAGCTGTAGTGTTGACCAATTAAATGATCCCTGCCCTGTTGAGGTTGCATTCGTTTTAATTTAGAACATCCCTTGCAGGCAGGTACTGTACCACCACCGCTCCTCCACTCCCGCCTTCTTTTAAATTTTGTACTTCTTTTGCTTTATGGTGACTTTTGTAATAAAAAGGCCAGTTATATATATATATACAGTGGGTACAGAAAAAATTTCACTCTTTGTTTCATTGCAGCCATTTGATAAAATCAAAAAAGTTCATTTTATTTCTCATGAATGTACACTTAGCACCCCATCCTGACAGAAAAAAACTGAAATGTAGAAATTTGTGCAAATTTATTAAATAAGAAAAACTGAAATATAACATGGTCATAAGTATTCAGACCCTTTGCTGTGACACTCATATTTAACTGACATGCTGTCCATTTCTTCTGATCCTCCTTGAGATGGTTCTACTCCTTCATTGGAGTTCTGCTGTTTTTAATTATGCTGATTGGACTTGATTAGGAAAGGCACACACCTGTCTACGTAAGACCTTACAGCTCACAGTGCATGTCAGAGCAAATGAGAATCATGAGGTCAAAGGAACTACCCGAGGAGCTCAGAGACAGAATTGTGGCAAGGCACAGATGTGGCCAAGGTTACAAAATAATTTCTGCAGCACTCAAGGTTCCTAAGAGCACAGTGGCCCCCATAATCCTTAAATGGAAGAAGTGTGGGACAACCCAAACTCTTTTTAGACCTGGCAGTCCAGCCAAACTGAGCAATCGTGGGAGTAGAGCCTTGGTGAGAGAGGTAAAGAAGAATCCAAGGATCACTGTGGCTGAGCTCCAGAGTTGCAGTAGGGAGATGGGAGAAAGTTCCACAAAGTTAACTATCACTGCAGCCCTCCACCAGTCAAGGCATTATGGCAGAGTGGTCCGACGGAAGCCTCTCCTCAGTGCAAGACATGAAAGCCTGCATAGAGTTAGCCAAAAATCACATGAAGGACTCCCAGACTATGAGAAATAAGATTCTCTGTTCTGATGAGACCAAGATTAAACTTTTTGGACTTAATTCTAAGCGGTATGTGTGGAGAAAGCCAGGCACTGCCCATCACCTGCCCAAAACAATCCCAACAGTGAAACATGATGGTGGCAGCATCATGTTATGGGGCTGTTTGGGACAGGATGACTGGTTGCAATTGAAGGAAAGATGAATGTGGCCAAGTACAGAGATATCCTGGAAGAAAACCTCATCCAGAGTGCTCAGGACCTCAGACTGGGCCGAAGGTTCACCTTCCAACAAGACAATGACCCTAAGCACACAGCTAAAATAATGACGGAGTGGCTTCGGAACAACTCTGACTGGCCCCGCCATTCCTGACCTAAACCCAATTGAGCATCTTTGGAGAGACCTGAAAATGGCTGTCCACCAACGTTTACCATCCAACCTGACGGAACTGGAGAGGATCTGCAAGGACGAATGGCAGAGGATCCCCAAATCCAGGTGTGAAAGACTTGTTGCATCATTCCCAAGAAGACTCATGGCTGTACTAGCTCAAAAGGGTGCTTCTACTGAATACTGAGCAAAGGGTCTGAATACTTATGACCATGTGATATTTCAGTTTTTCTTTTTTAATAAATTTGGAAATATTTCAACATTTCAGTTTTTTCTGTCAAGATGGGGTGCTGAGTGTACATTACTGAGAAATAAAAAAAATTTTTTTGATTCTATCAAATTGCTGCAATGACACAAAGAGTGAAAAATGTAAAGGGCTCTGAATACTTTCCGTACCCACTGTATATGAGAGCAGGTTCACACTGAGCACATGTGACAAATGTGAAAGAGTCTGGAGAAAGCGAGTCCATCTTTGAATCGAGTTGATAGTAGAATAAAATGGGACAAATTAATATCATGAAGTCAAACGAACGCATCTAGATGTATTTTCAACAAAAATGTTGCAGTGACATACAGACAGTAACTAACAGTTTCTGGGCAACATACGGTGGCCAAGTTGGTAATTACCGAATGCGCTGAGAAAGTTTTTTGTGACTTTTGTGTCGGAAACATGAACACAATGATTTTGAGCTGTTAAGGGGTCTGGAGTGTTCCTTTAACAACCTCCCAAGTTCAACATTTTTTGAATAATAATCCAACTCAGCCATGGCTGCCAAAGTCTCTGGCTGAAGAATGGCTGTCGATGACTCTGGCCGAAGCATGGCTGCCGATGACTCTGGCCGAAGCATGGCTGCCAAAGACTCTGGCCGAAGGGTGGCTGTCGATGACTCTGGCCGAAGCGTGGCTGTCAATGACTCTGGCTGAAGCATGGCTGCCGAAGACTCTGACCGAAGCATGGCTGCCGATGACTCTGGCCGAAGCGTGGCTGCCGATTAATCTGACCGAAGCGTGGCTGTCGATGACTCTGGCCGAAGTGTGGCTGCCAAAGACACTGGCCAAAGCGTGGCTGTCGATGACTCTGGCCAAAGCATGGCGGCCGATGACTCTGGCCAAAGAATGTCTGCCAAAGACTCAGGCTAAAGCATGGCTGCTGACTCTTTTTGCAACTCAACAGCAACTTCCAGTGGTGACTCAGCTGTGATATCTTGGGGTGACATAGCGGCGAAATCCAGCAACGACTCAGCGGTGAAATCTAGTAGCGATTCAGTGGTGAAATCCCTCAATGACTCAGGTTCCAGGGGTATAGATGATCCTGAAAATAAGTTCTGAAGCAGGCTGGCAAAGAGTTGTAGACCCGGGCTGGAGGGCTAGATAATTGGGACTCTAGTGTAGGTGAATCAGGAACCAGAGGATTCTGGAGAAAAACTAGCTCCATGCTTATATAATCTTCTTCATCAGAAATGTCCTCTGACACATATTCCGCGGCATACCAGTCCCTTTCAACCAGTATACGATGTTGCAAGTCCTCCAACAAACCACAGCCTTAAACCTCTCTACAGTCACTATTCAACTCCATGTCTTCCTCTGAACTACTGTTTTCCCAGAAAGAAGCCAGCAGCTTAGTTCCACTCATAAGCCGCTTTCCGACCAAGTAGTTACAGGACTGTAGTTATAGGAACAGTCCACTTCTAAACAGTTCTACTAACTACTCTCCCCCAAAACCGGTTTTGCTATTAGCATTCGCACTGGTCAAGTGGCCATAGGAACTGGTAGGAGGGATAAGGGAGTGATGCAAGCACCGCAACTGTCTTTTATAGCATTGTCAGTTGGCTAGCGTAGAGCCACATCCAACAACATTTCACATTGGAAGGTTTTTGTAACACTGGGTGTATGATCGGAGATGTATGCGGATGATCTGGTTGTTTTCAGCTCAAGCAGTGCTGGGTTCCTTCAGCGTCTTGCGGTTTGTTTGTTTGTTCAGATTACGAGGATGAAAACGACATCAAATACAATAAAAAAAAAGTTTTGTGTTGATATGTCCTAATAACTGAGTTTGAACCGCAGTGTTTAAAAACTAGGCTGGAGTAATAGAAATTGAGTAGCTACTTAACAGAGAAACACAAAAGACAAAGGCTCCAGCAAAGTATTATACGCAACAGACAAAAAAAGTGACCAGCGTAATTTATAAGTTGGACCAATCAACGTAGACCTAGGAAAAGGGAAAAGGGAAAGACCCTGCTCTGGAGTAGGAGCTAAAAAGGTTATAGGAACGGCGGTGCGAGGAACTAAATAATCCTGCAATTTTCTATCGTAACACAAGAAAAAAGGGTTATAGGAACGTTATGTTCTAGGAACTGCAAAAATCCCTGCAGTCGG
Source organism: Umbra pygmaea (assembly GCA_016801145.1). NCBI lineage: Eukaryota > Metazoa > Chordata > Actinopteri > Esociformes > Umbridae > Umbra > Umbra pygmaea. The sequence goes on along the minus strand of JACXGM010010155.1, from coordinate 9,638 downwards.
AAAGCGGTTATAGACCCATACTTATATCTGCTTGAGGAGAATGCTGCCTCTTTATACAGGTCTGTCATTCTGTCACGTGGCGCAGCAACAGTAGGACACAGATGCACTTTCCAAACTTGAATAATGTTTATGTACGAAACAGAAATCGATACTTTTGTATAGACACCAAACATGAACAAAACAACAAACACTAATAGTCAACTGGCTACTGGAAAATGTGTACTTACAATATTCTCTACTTGAAGCTTACAACATAGAACATGGACAGGGGAAATGACCGACAACATAGGAAGAAACATAAGGGATTAAATGATACACTAATGACTAACATAAACCAACTGTGAACCCTTAACCAAAACCCCTGAAAATCCACTTTTCTCAGGATATAATTTTTTGTCTAGTAATTAAAATTTTGCATTCAAAAGGGGAGGCAAAGAAAATACACACTGCTGGGTGTTAGATTTTTTTTTATCGCTTTTTTGTTCTACTAATCTTTTTAAAATTTCAGTGACGTCATACACATCGGTTTTGCCAGAGATACTGCCTTACGACAAGTTCTGGGTCACTTCCTTTTTTCTCTTGAGGCATAGAAAACATAGCTGACAGTCTAGGCTCTCCCTGTCAAAACACATGCTAGAAAGTTTTGCTTTGCTAATGCTTTAAAGATATTCACAAGGGAAGAGTCCCCCCCCCTTAACACGTATCATTGCAACATTAGCCAAATTGGCATTGATTTCACCAACTTTCCCTCTCATGTGAACCCCATAAATTCAGATAGGCTTTTGGCAATTAGCACAGGAGCACATATGGTACCTTTTTTTGTCCTTGGGAAATTAGAAATAGGACAACCCTTTCCCACTATTTGACCAACTGACATTGCATACCTGCGAGGCATTTTCTTTTTCTAATTTGTATTGAAATTTATCACTATTGAGCCGGACAAAAAACTGCAAAAAACTTGGGCAAAAAATTCCACCTTAACATTCTCAGAGAATGCCGGTAGATGGGTTCCACTTCAGATGCCATCAAGCGGGATCTCTGGTCATAATCAGTCGACTGATCAATCAGCATTCATTAGCAGAATGCTAGCGTGCTATGAGCAACGACGACTCAAACTGTAAGAAATCGAAAGGACATAAGTAGTCTTTCATTCAACTTTTGACCTATAATCCATGTTGAACTTGCAAAAACTACAATCAAATCTGAGACAATCAGGCGAAAGAGACAAATTTAGTCATCTAGCTCCATAGACTCCCATTTATTTTGCACTCACACGTAGTCACCCCCAGTGGAACTCTGGTGGAACTGCAACCAAATTTGGTACAATAATGTTTAATAGGGAGAGGACAGGCTCTCCATAGACAGGCTCTGAAGCAAGGAGGTAGGCTTAAGCGCACAGTATACTACAGATTCCCGACCTGGCGCGCGTGGGAGTCACGTCATGGGAGCGCCGTAACCATTTATACTTGTGCGTGGTGCTCGTGACACAAGTTGCAGTCTTCTCCTGAACAGAGGTGTCGCAACTGAGGAGAGGCTATCGACTTTGATATTTTCACGGACCAGAAGAAGAAGAATGTAAACGATGGCAGAACTGTTAGTAGCATTTACGTTAATGTCAACAGTGGCTAAGATCTTAACTGTGTTGTTATGAACCATTTACAGTTTTATTATGAAACATTAACTGTGTTATTAGGAATCGTTTACTGTGCACTCAAACTCGTCCTTGCTTCCTGTTTCCGCTTTGGCGCGCACTGCTGAAAAAAAAGAGTGGTGTGCGCCCTTGGCTTGCGCGCTCAAAATCCCCGCGTCATTTTGAAGTCACTTTGGCTCTCCGTAGACAGGCTCTGAAGCAAGGGGGTAGGCTTATGGTACATTCCATTTGGCTCAGAAGTGGGAGGTCGGAACTGGGAATGACGTCACACATAAGTTAAAGCAAGTTGATCGCATTCTAGTTATCGAAGTAGGAAAACAAGATGGACGCACAAAAATACTTTTCCCCATAGACTTTCATGATGAAAGAAACTTCTATATTTCAGCTGATACGGGTACGAACATTAGTTTATTTTAAAAATGAACATTCACTAGTAGCCAAATCCAGAGCTATTAAACTAGGCATGATGAACGTGCAGTGTTGCTACTGGTTGCTACGACAACACAAACAAACTGTTGCTAGTGCGCATGTCCATTGGGTCGCAACACGGAAAATCTGGGTATTTTGGAGCTCCATGTTTGCTTCATGTGCTTTTGAGCAACTTTCATTGTAATGAATGGGGCTTTGTGCCGAAGGCGCCATCCAGTTCTCATTATACATCCATGGCAAAAACCCAATTTAGAAGAGCAAAAACAAGAATGGTAAATAAACAACCATGGTAGGAGCAACTCTGACGTTTATTTCTGAAGAAATAAAAAAACAGAATATAAATGTGCCAAACACACAATAGTGTGCAACATGTTTCAGCGTTGTCAAGGTAATGTGACAACGTCACAAAGTGCTGTCCCATTCCTATTTCTTGCATTTTGAGCCCTTGCAGCCTCTTGCACCCAGTCACTTACCAGGTGACGTCAGTTAAAGGACAACTCTGGTGCAAAATGAACCTAGGGGTTAATAACACATTGGTACCGAGTCAACAGTTCTCTGGGATATGTTTTCAAGCTCATAGAATGTTCCCAGTTTTAGTGTGAACTGATTATTACCTTATAATGCTAGTTGTGAGGGCATGGATGAATTTGTATTATTTTATACCACTAAAAATAGCACCACACTTCCATGGTAGCATAATGAGGATCCTTACACGCAAACCGAAGCATTGAGTATTTTGTAAGTGTACAGACAGTTTATAAAAAATATAGTTTGATAGACAGTACCATTCACCTATACAGCCAGGTGCCATCTTCGGAAAACAGACTCGACCAGTCAAACCACAAATGCTGTGTTACGTGAGCTGAACTATAAGCAAATTTTGCCCTGGGAGATTCAAGGTCACAGTTCAGCTCACGTAGCACAGTGTGTGGTTCGACTGGTCGAGTCTGTTTTCCGAAGATGGTGCCTGGCTGTATACACGAATGGTACTGTCTTTTAAACTAAATAAACTTTCTGTACACTTACAAAGTTCTCAATGCTTCGGTTTGCATGTAGGGACCCTCATTATGCTACCGTAGAGGAGTGGTGCTCTTTTGAGCCTTGTCAGTGGTATAAAATAGTGATTTATTTTTACTTCATCCATGCCCTCACAACTAGTGTTATAAGGTAATTATCAGTTTGCACTAAAACTGGGCACATTTGATTAGCATGGGAACATCCCAGAGAACGGTCAACTTGGTACCAATGTGTTATTAACCCCTAGGTTAATTTTCCACCAACGTTGTCCTTTGAATCTGTGAGGGTTCAGGGTTTAGGTGGGACATTGGGATAGGGAAGATGATTACACTCACCAATTAAACTTATTGAATTTATAGGCACCCGATCTGCACACAAGGAGTAGCTGGAGAGCGACTAAACCATAGTCAGGATCGAACCACTGACTATCATGATGTAGACTGTCCTGTAATGCAGTGAATTAGCCCTCTATGCCACATAGACCCCCCATCACAGTGTATTTCAATGGGGCCTATGATTACATGAATATTGTGTTGCTAGATCTTGCACACAGTGGTGGTCAAAAACGAATATTATTTGGTAAGCAGACACTCTCCTGTATATTTCCTAAATATATTGTCAAGTGTTTACACTATGGTTATTGAAATATGAGGCATATGCACCTATAGTGATCTGGGTGCATATATTTGGCCTTGAAACATTATTTGATATCCACATTTAAGGAAAGGTTAGTTTAATAGCAGTCAATACTACATTGTTAATTTTTACAGGTTTATATTGTGTTTTGTGCATAATCATGAATAAATTCAGTTTTGTGATAGCCTGACAAGCCAAACCCACATCAAGATGTTGGGTCTGGGAACTCACCATTGGCAGGGCTCAATCCGAGGGGCGGGATAAACGGTTGTCTTTCAAATGCCGCAACGAAGTATCCGGTCGGCAAATCTCCGAACACATCTTCCTTTTGTAAGAATGACTTCAGTGCCGTTCTTTTCTCAAAGTAAAACTTAACTCAAGTCTTCCAGAGTCGCGGCCAAAGCTGATTCGAGCAGCAGCAGCCATCTACTTTGCTTTCCCGCAATTACGTTATGCCCGAGCACCGACTCTATTGAGAGTGAGGAGTCACGTGCCGATCTGGGCGGGGTCTGAGCCGGTCGGCCATGATGGTAGGAGACGCTATCGGTTGCGAGGGGCAACGCCTTCAGAACTTCACAGAGGCGCGACTAAACATTCCAGAGCTGTTTAATTTTCTCACATTTATTATTTTCGCGCATTTATTATTTTGGCGGGACTACGGATCTACGAATACGAGAAAGAAAAGGAAAAAAGTAAAGCAATGCAAAAAGATAAGGCGAAAGATAAGGGACCTTACAGGAACAAGCTCACACCAAGCGCAAAACAGCGGTATTTGGAGAAGATCTCAGGCATCCAAAATATCGACCCATACGAGCTCCCTGCAGCGGAATGGCACAGAGACCTGGACGATTTACCTTCATGCACATGGACATTGTGAATTATCTTGTTTTTGGTGTAAGTTATTACACAATGAGGGAGTTTAAAAGCCACAAGTCTTTGGAAAGTTACGAGGCTTTCTGCTGTGGTTGGGTGCAGAACTTGGGCATCGACAAGCCTCCAGGTGGTGAAAACAGCGTTGTACTAGCAAAGGTTTGTTTCTTCACATCCATTTTAGTGTTGTAATTACATTGTAAATTTGAAGTGGTCTGTTAAATTCAAAGTAATTAACTGTGACTGTTTTGTAAACACTAGAAGTGTCTGCTAAATGCAAAGTAATTACAGTAACTGCGACTGTTTCGTAAACACTAGATTGTAACGAGATGTTCAATGTACACAAACGTTTCCAACATGTTTTGATGTAGTCTAAAGCCGTGTATGTTTAGGTATTTAGTATTTAATTTGATTTTAGCCCAATGACACATACTGTACCAGGTTTTTGTGTCGGGTGTTGGGGGCTGCAAAGTGGACAAACCAGTTCTGGGTTGGCTAGGGTAGTTAAATGTGTGAATATGTAAATGTTCTGGTTAGATTAAAGCCATTAACAGTATGAATGCAAGGTGTATGAGATTAAGACAAGGCTGTAGACAGATGGTAATCTAAAGTGTAGACTGTAACTTGAAATAAAAATGGACACTTTCTGTCTTAAATGCTTTTTACTGTTTCTCTAATTTATTTACTTTTATTTATTTAACAGGTCCTGCATTCACGGCGGCTCAGTGAGCCTCCTCTTACTCCATGGGTGATCTTAACACCATCGGGGCAAGTGTGTTCGGCTCACTGCACCTGTATGGCCGGCATAGCGGAGTCGTGCACACACCTTGGAGCCCTGCTCTTCATGGTCGATGCCTGCGTCCGGCTAAAGGAGAAGGCCACGGTCACAGATGAGCCGGCGTACTGGAAGCTCCCAAGCACCATCAACAAGGTGCAACCAGAGGTTGGTCACCAGATCAATTTTATATCTGCAGCAGCCAAACGCAGATCTCTGGACAGACAAATTGATAACTAGACCAACAATTGTCCAGCGCAGAGAACACGTATGGCCAAAACAACACCACCACCAACACCAACACCAGAAAAGCTGGCAATATTCTACCGGCAAATCAGCATGACAGGCACAGGATCTGCCAATTTGAGTGTGCTCCCTGACTACTGTGAGCTGTTTAGAGATCCTGTTCTGCCCATTCGGAGCCTACAGTCTCTGGTTAATGGAACTGGCCTTAATAGGAGTGACCTACCTGCGCTGCAACACCACTGTCAGACCATAAAATTGTTGAAGATGTGTCTGAGGAACAGGCAGTGCAGATGGAGAGACGGACAAGAGGACAGCACACGTCATCTCTTTGGTTTGCTGCATGGGCAGGGAGAGTCACAGCCTCCTCGATGCATAGCGTCTATGGAACAGACCTCAGTTCTCCAGCACTCTCCATCGTAAAGAGGGTGTTACCCAACTCGTGGGCCAGGAACAGCTTCCACCAGTTGGGAAATCAGACACGAGGAGACAGCGAGGCAGGCATACACTGCCCAAACAGCACACCAATCGACAAGTGCAAACCTGTGGTTTTTTTGTCAACCCGGCCTTCCCACAGGTAGGAGCCTTGGCAGATGCCATTGTAACCTGCACATGTTGTAGGAAAGGCTGCATGGAGGTGAAATGCCCAGCAAAATACAAGTTTTGCACAAGCCTTCAAGCTTGTTCATCAGATGACCGCAACTTCTGCTTACATGTAGTCGATGGTCAGGTGCACCTTAAAAAAAATCACCAGTATTACACACAAGTCCAGACCCAACTATTTGTGACAGAGAGCTCCTACTGTGACTTTGTAGTATGAACCTTAAGAATACTGTGATTCTGCGCATAGCTCCAGATAGTGCTTCTGGACTTCTTTGTGAAGGTGGCTCTCCCTGAATTTTTTATTATTATTACTTACATTGTCCATGTGTACATGCTGTAAATATTTATACTTTGAACGCACACATGTTCTTTTGCACTAATAACAGTATTTTTTATTATTATTACTTATGTTGTCCATGTTTACATGCTGTAAATATTTATACTTTGAATGCACACATTCTTTTGCACTGTTTTTGGGTTTGTATGTTTTTTGTTCTTTTGAGCTAATAACAGTATTTTATTATTATTACTTATCTTGTCCATGTTTACATGCTGTAAATATTTATACTTTGAATGCACACGTTCTTTTGCACTGTTTTTGTGTTTGCATGGTTTTTGCACTGTTATATGTAAATATATATATATATATATATATTGTTAAGCCATATCAAGTTGTTTCAAGCATTTATTTTAAAGAAATAAAAAATGAACAAGGCACTCAAACAACACTTTTACACATGTTCGTTAAGGCACAGCAAACAGTGACAATCTTATCTAAAGGCATTAGGTTTTCACCCTCACATTTGACAAGCATGTGCACAGGTACAGTTGAGTGTAAGAATTTGAATTTGTTGCGCACAACACCAATCACCCTCTCAACGTGAATTCTGAGATGTGTTATGGCCCTAGTCTCCTCTACATCTTTCGCCTCCAGCTGTGCACGACCCCTTGTGAATGTAGGTATTTTCACTTCAGCACACATCATGCCCACACTTTCTCTTATATTAAAGCCCCTATCTGCCAGCACAATGTCACCTGGTAACAGTTTGTTCAGGAAACCACTTTGCTCAGTAATATGCTTGTCACTTGTGCGCCCACCCCACCCGTTCGATATGAAGGAAATGACACCCTGGGGCGTGATAACAATGAGATATTTCATGGTGTTTGCGTGTTTGTATTGAGAGAAAGTCTGTGCCCTTGCCAGTACGTTTGAGGGTTTCTCGATGAACACCTCGAAGCAGTCCACAATGGCAGCCACATTTTTCCCAAATGACTCCACAAACTGGTGTGGCATACTGGTCAATAAGCATTCCCTGCTTGGCCAGTGCACCAATGGACACAGCTGTGCGTACATCACTCCAAGGGTATGGTGAAAGGCATCGGCGATTGTTGTCCTATGTACTCTAAACAGATGGCTGAGGTGCTGTATTGGAAGATCTAGTCTGAGGCGCATTAAAGTCAATAGTAGAAGCTGAAAGGGTGAGAGCTTCTTCATCCTACCTTGAGGCAGATATGGAGTGAGGGTGAGTAGAAGTGTCTGAAACAATGCAAAGTTTGGAAGCCCCGTGTAATACTTCACTGTGTTATCATCACCACTCAGAAAGTTCTCATTCATCCGGTACTCATCAAGCTCCCGCTTCAGCTCTCTGTTTTCTTCCAAAAGATTGTTGACAACATATCGTCTAGATGTGCAGTGTCCACATTCCATGTCCTGGGCTGGCGATGGCAGCTGCTGCTGGTGTTCCTGGGCTGGCGATGGCAGCTGCTGCTGGTGTTCCTGGGCTGGCGATGGCAGCTGCTGCTGGTGTTCCTGGGCTGGCGATGGCAGCTGCTGCTGGTGGTCCTGGGCTGGCGATGGCAGCTGCTGCTGGTGGTCCTGGGCTGGCGATGGCGGCTGCTGCTGGTGGTCCTGGGCTGGCGTTGGCGGCTGCTGCTGGTGGTCCTGGGCTGGCGATGGCGGCTGCTGCTGGTGGTCCTGGGCTGGCGATGGCAGCTGCTGCTGGTGGTCCTGGGCTGGCGATGGCAGCTGCTGCTGGTGGTCCTGGGCTGGTGGCCGCTCCAGATGCTGGGTCCTGCGCTTTACTTGCCGCTGATATCTCGCTACATCTGTTTCTTTAACATCATTGTGGCCTAACCGCAGGGATGGTGTCCAGTCAGGGTGGTTCTCCAACATCTCATATGATGGTTTACCTACAACAGAATAATCAGATGATGAAAAATCTATGTATCAATACTTTAAACTGGCAACAAGGTAGCATAATGTCATGAACATAATCTCAACTATTTTTTGTCACCTCAAAATGGTTTGCCTACAACAGAATAATAAAATTATGAAAAACTCTATGTAATCAATGCTTTACACTGGCCAATCCATTGCAGAACACATGCAAAATAAAGATAAAGCCTGAGAGGGTACGTTAACGCTACTCATGGTATGACAAAAGGGCTCAGGCGGTAAAGTTACACAAGACAAAAAAAGGTTGGGAACCACTGGTGTAGAGAACCAAGAGACAGAGACAAGGTAGCATAATGTCATGAGCAGAATCTCAACTACTTTTTAATTAACATTAATGGTTGGCCATTGAGCATTTTCGAAGAGGCAACAGTTTGTTAGATAGCTAGGCAGCAACTTCAGATGTAACGTTAACTTACTTCAGGGTTTGCAACAACATTAGGTATATCCTACACTTCGTAGCTTTTAAGAGACAACAACATTAAGAATTTTTTTAGAAAACGTACCGGAGTGAAAATGCAGAGAACACACTCTCATCGACTGGGGGGTGAGATCGAAAGTAAGATCCTTTCTTCTTATTGCAGCCAACCAAGCAATCCGGCGTCTCCTCGTCAGGTCAGAGACTTGCTCTCCCTGATGCTGTGTCCATTTCGGTAACCTAAAAAACTGTATTCCATTGTTCCTATGTTTTCCATATGTATCGTGTGAGGTACTGGAGCAGTTTTTAACGCAGCAGTGACTTCCAGGCATGGTAATACAGTGCGGATTTGCGAGAGAACCTCCTCTATTACCGAGTTAACAACACACGTAAACAATCATGTTTTGCCGCCGGAATCCTGCCAACATGGCGGAGAGGGCGTGGATCTCGCGAGACCGAGGGAGGGGCTCTGTATGATGACGACAACTCCTCACTCTCAATACACGATGTGATTGGCCTGACCAGAATTTGTTTTTTCCAGCTCGCAAGTCGGCTAGACTGGAGAATTGACCTATCGCCGGCCCCTCCCCCAAAACTGCCATTGTCCAATCACACATCATAGCAACCGTTACAATGTGAGCAGGTCCGACAAAAATTGACTCCAAGCAGGACGGTAAAGCGGTGCGCCAACGGCATTTGTAAATCGGACATTAGATACCCAGAGAGATTGTCTGGAGGAGTTGTGTTCTTTCCCTTCCCAAAG
>JACXGM010010154.1:7199-26729 GCA_016801145.1 Umbra pygmaea | reverse complement strand
GCAAGACCCAACACTCTGGATGAGCTTAAGGCCGCTATCGAAGCATCCTGGGCCTCCATCACACCTCAGCAGTGCCACAGGCTGATTGCCTCCATGCTACGCCGCATTGAAGCAGTCATTTCTGCAAAAGGATTCCCGACCAAGTATTGAGTGCATAACTGAACATAATTATTTGAAGGTTGACTTTTTCTTTTTTTTTTGCATTACAAACACTTCTTTTATTGGTCAGATGAAATATGCTAATTCTTCGAGATAGGAATTTTGGGTTTTCATAAGCTGTATGCCAAAATCATCAGTATTACAACAATAAATGACCTGAAATATTTCAGTTGGTGTGCAATGAATCTAAAATATATGAAAGTTTAATTTTTATCATTACATTATGGAAAATAATTAACTTTATCACAATATGCTAATTTCTTGAGAAGGACCTGTATGCTTTTTCATAAGGGCACACACAAAGTATTGTCTGTGATATCAGCTCATATGAGCTGCGCAGGTATACGTGAGAAAAATAGACTTTGTTTTTAATTATAAGTGCTATACACTGTTGACATCGGGACGCTCGCTGGCCTGTCTGTACTCTTATTCATTCCCATGCATTCTATCTGCAGCGCATACGCCCGAGCAGGGGTGTCGGACTTGGGGTAAAACCAATACAGATTACCAGGGCCCAAGGAGAGAGAGAGGGCCCTTGAAAAATCTGGAATATATTTTATATATTAAACATAGTGGCCCATCAGGACTGCCTATGCATAGGGCCCAGGATCTTGTGCTACACCCCTGCGCGCGAGTACGCAAGTCGTCTGAAATGTCCTTTAGTCCACTATGCCACCCGGACCCCCAGCATTAGCAACCTTGTTTAAAAAAATTAAAGGAGCTATATTGTAATAATATTAATTTAGAACTTTTTGATTAAAAAAAATATATGTTTTATGTTGGTAACACAATCCTTATTGGAATGGTTCAACTGGGTAGAAAACTTTGAAGAGCCACTCTAATTTACACTAAAGGTAAAATTGAAGTAGGCTAGCATATAGTATATTATGTAGTATTGTGACGGCCTGCAATGATTATCATGTGACCGACCACACTGAACACATTTGGACTACATATCCCACAATGCATTTAATTAGTCCACCAGGTGATTTTTTGTTATGATCAAGGAAGGAGACTGTGTCCATGCAGTGGAAGAGAGTCTGCAAACAAACAGTTAACCCTAGTTGGTGTGTTTAAGCGTTTTTCTCTGTTTGTCAGTATTGTTTTGTTGTTTTGGATTAAGATACAGTACAGGACGATCGACGCAACAGACAATGGGAACTACCAAGTTTTGCAAGTTATTTCTATTTGGAGTCATGGCTGTAATGCTGATGAGCCAGAGGGTAATCCATGCATGGTAGGATCAATGTGACTTTATAACTATGCCTCACCAACAAGATTATGCGTGCTGACAGTATAACATGCACCATATTGATGGTCTGGGGTGTTAGTGTCCTAAAACCTGATAAACAATACTGAACTTAAATGACAACATCTAAAAAGGAGAACCTCAATGAATCAACAGGGGACATTTGGTTTGCATAGAACATCTGATTATATTATGTTCTGTTTTGGTGGTTGGAAAATAATTGTGTTGTGTTCTAAAGAGTGTTGTGGTATGACTATATGAATAATTATGGCCTGTTTAATGTATGATTATGTACTTGTTGCATGTAGGGAAGAGTATTGATGAATTGTTGCTACTTGCAAAAGGGAATACAACTCTTAAAAGCAACAACAACCCCATATTGGTTTTGATTACTTATTTGTGTTTGTTAATTGTTTATTGTTTTAAGGGTGTATCAAGATGCAACCACTTAGATATGTCCTTTGTAATATGCTGACAATTAAAATAAAAAGGAGAGGTTTAACAAAGCTCTCTGGCAGGTTCTAACCTGTCTGACACCCCAATACCAAGCTGTTACAGTATGTAGTATATTATGTAGTATATTATGTGGCATATAGTATATTATGTAGTATATTCACCTATCTGTGTGCCTTGAAGGCTATGGTCATTTTTAGATGTCAGGCTTATAATCCCAGTTAGCCATTTTGGCACAGTAACTCACTACCAGACAAGAGGCTACTGGATTAAAGTAGCTAAGAAACATTATGTATTTTCTTACTGTGATTTTGTAGACAAACTGGAGGTCATACATGATGTATTTACCTCAATAGAAACTTCAGTTTTCACCTTATATGTTTATCAAGTTCAGCTGTTTTAACTGTATTTCTATGGGAATTTGCCAATTTTTAGACCTCCAATGTTAGTCAATTGTTATTGTCTTGTTTTATGATGGTAAAATAAAATACATTTTAACAACAATATGTGAATGTCTTTATACCAACTCTAACAGGTGTGAAGCCCCATGGCCAAAGCTAATTGGCCCGCCATACCTGGGGAAGTGGGATGGATGAACAGTGTGTAAAAAAGCTGAATGACGTGGAAGACTTGCTGAGACCTTCAGCTCTTCTTAATCCATTTGGGAGTTGTTGCGATGATAAGGGGTTGTTCTGGTAGATACAATTGGAAGTTTCAAACTTGGAATTTGAACTTTCTGAACAAGTAGCTCAAACTCCTACAATAATGATATTGTTTTGGGAAGTACTGCAGTTTACTTTAGTTATCATACACTAGTGCTTCAAAAACAAGTTTTCACCCACAGTTCCAGCAATGGGCATATTTTTCTGTATACTATGAGATTAAAATAGACATCTGGGGTGTTGCATGTTAGCCTAGGTAAAGTTTTCCCCAGGGTCTTGAATAAGTAAAGACAAATCATTTTATTCTGCTTAAAGGTATTTTACATAATGTTCTCTTTATATTGATATGAATGTTGAGTCATATTTAAATATAGTTCACCGTGTAGTATTTCAGAAGAGAGCAAATATTTCTAAAACCTAGAGTACATAAAAAATCTATTCAAATACATACATATTTTCATTTTCATATCCTTCTAAGAAGGCAACAGAAGAACGCCTGACTTCAGTTGAGAATGATTCCTGGCTGCCACAACTTGCTTTCCATTCGCTGTGCCTTTTTTTCAGACAGACAGAAGTTGTATATACAGGATACTAGTGTTTCCTCCCCGGCTCCAGACCCAATTTGAAGCACTGTAAAATCCTGAACGGGTTCCAGGTTCCAAATCTTTGCGGCGCAAAATGGGTTTATCTTACTTACACTGCTCTAAGAAATGTAAGGTTTAAGAATAGTTTATAAATCAGATGTTCCTGTATTTTCTGATTAAGTTTTAACAAGTTAATGTAAATGTGTTGGAAAGATGTTATACCGGTATGTCAATGTGTAATACAGAACAACATGATTGACTGTTCTCTGATGGCCGTTGATGAAATATTGAATGCAAAATCTTGCACAAAATGTCAGATAAAAAGACAATAAAAATGATTGACATTCTCCAAATTCTGTGAAATGCACTTTGGTTCTGGAAGATAATGATCATTTTGTGGGCCACCATCAGTAGGGATCTTGACAAGTTTTAATGGGATCTTTACTATTCCTCATTCCCAAAAGAGACAGTATTGTAGTCTATGATTAAGTGTGAAGCCATAATAACACATAAGTACATCAACACTTCGACACACACAAGGAAGCCTTAAGATGGAAAACCACTCATTAAGAGCTATCATCCTCATTATTACAACAGTTTCCAGGGAAACTGCATGTTGGAATATGTTCTCAGTTTCTGCTGTTGAAGACAGTGTCTGTTATGTGAGATTTATGTTGGCAGTAATTTAGATCTTAATGTGTTTAATGATCTTCGATATTAATTAAAATAAATTAAAAACAGGTGATTTATTTCTGGCTAAGTGCTTGAAAGAACAAGGCTGACATTTTTCCAAATGAACTTAAAATGGAGGATGTGGCATTCTGGAAAACTTTTAAATGCTAAGCCCAGGTAGTAGAGAATAACTTCAACACAAAAGCATTTGCTGAAAACAATATTGATACGTAATCGTTACAAGCTGTAATCAATGCTAAATTCCATCCAAGCAGTAATGACCAATTATACAGTCAGAAACCCCACAAATACATATATACAGTAATGTGTATTATTGAAAAGTCTTTGGGATTTAAAACAATGAACTGTTGTTGTCATTGCAGTTCTGGCCTTCATTTTTCATGTGATCGAACAATCTGATGTAATCCACAAGAATGTTAGCTTTTTTGCACAAGGAACATTGTATGATGTATCACTTTTAAACTGCAAACATCAATGTGATTAATTCCAAGTCACAGTGGGCAGAAACACACCCATATCTGGAGATTCCCGATGTTTGCTAGTTCAAATGGTACCAAGCAGGCCTGTGAAGTTAGGTCCATCATATCATAGTGCCTGGATGTGGAGAGGTGTGACGATTCATTTGTTCAAGGGCTTTCTTAAGAAGTCTGTCTCCCTCCAACAATGCTGTGAACATTTATTCCTATAAAATACATAAAAGCATGTATTAAGAAAATGAAAACATTATACTGTGAGTACATATCAGGAGACGAACAAATAGAACTGTTAAATTCATCTATATCCAAGTGATTTCATATTTCATAATGTTATCAATTTATATACAGTAACTGAACTGTTTGGTTACATCAAATGCAGTGCAGAATTGTGTGGAGCACAAACATTTTTGGGACTCTTGAGTTGGCTGGAAACCAAGCCAAACTTTTTTCTTATTGTTTCTATAAGACACATTCTTCTTTTCCCTTTTTACCTCCTCACTGAGGGCAAAAAAACATGGCAGAATTATTCTGTTTATTCCTGCTTTGATGGTGTTTTTGTTTGTTTGTTATAGATTAGTATAGTTTTAAACTATGTAGTGTTTATGATCAAACTCTAAAATTATTCCAGTTCACAAAAAGATGTAATGAAGTAAAACATAACAACAATAAAGTACTAATTTACCACACAAAACAACGAATATCTTCAATGTGTTTAAGTGCATAAATCGCTTATGTAATTACTAGATGTCAAATTTATTGGAAAAGAGTTCCAACAAGTAAACAATAAGTGTATTCAGAGCAGAGTTCAGAGTATTAAACAAGCAGAGGAATAAGTTCTAAATGTATTTAATCAGTATGCAGTGAACCCCCCCTGAAAGTTTCCCTTAAACCCATAGACTCACTGGCTCTCTCTGACAAAGGCATTTCTTTCTTAAACTGAGCTCACTCCCCCTCCCTCTTCTCCCCTCCCTCCCTCCCTCCCTCCCTCCCTCCCTCCCTCCCTCGCCTCGTCTCTTTCCCCCGGGCTCTGTAACAGCTGCTGCTCAGTGCTGTATCCTGAGAGAGTGATGATCAGTGGGTTTTTTTTATTTCAAAGTGTTTTTTTGGAACAGATGGCCAGGGGAGAGCTGGGGAATGTGCCAGCACCGCACTGGGGAATGTGCCAATTCCTGCAGCGAGTGAGTTCTCTGGGCTCCAGCTCGCGTGCCTTCACCCTGCCCTCTGCCCTGAGTGGCGCCAGCAGGACTTCCCAACTAGCGTTACGAACATCTGGTGTCTGGGACTGCCAGGAAAAAAAGCAGCTCAGTTAGTTTCCTTGTGAATGCGCTTATGCTAAGGAAACACATTCGCTCACAGACAGCACCATGGTCGCACAACACTGGGACTGCAGGGGAAAATTACATGCATGTCATTTTGGAAATATAATCTCTGAATTCATCATTATGTTATTGTTTTACAAAACTTATGAAGTGTTTTAAAACATTTTACATATGTGCAACAAGGTAAAAAAGTATAGATAAAAGTTTTTATTACCCTATTTTAGACACTACACTATGCAAAAATATTTTGTGCCAGGTTGTTTCAATCTTTTTATCTAGACATTCAGTGTGTTTTGTTTGTAAAAAACCAACATAACAGAATAAATACAAATAAAAGTGAATACAGTAAAAAGTCACAAGAATGTATTTTGTTGCCAAACAGTAATTGATATCTTGTGAAATGGCTAAAAGGAATTTGAAGAAACTGGGAGACGTTGAAGACACAAAATGCTCTGGAAGACCCAATAAGCTGTCTGCATCTGATGAACACTACTTAAAATGTAAATTCCTTTAGGGCCATATAGAAACCCTTGTTAAGCATCTGTTAGAGTCATCTGGCACCAAGAATGACCACAAGAATGGCAATTTTTTACTGATCTTTCAGGACAAGAATGATCCTAAACACTGTCAATATGAGTAAGACCTACTTGGAAAGTCTGCAGATGGTACACTTACGGTATTAATCAGAGCTCTGACCTCAAAATAATTAAAGCTGTGTGAGGAATCAGAACCCAAAGCAGCTAGAGTAAGAAATAATTGTTATGCTTCAGCTTTACATTTTAAAGCAGGCCACACAAAACTTTAAATGTGTTAAATGAACACTTTTTTATTTACATTATTAATGTTTCTATGTGTTTATTGTTATTTACTGTTTTACTACTCAGATAAAGGCCTTTAAGAAATGTTCTTGGATAACTTATGACAATTACTTAAAAACAATAACTTCTGGACACTGACTTGCCAAGGATTGCGAGACAGGATGTTGTTGATATATTATTATGTCGTTACACAAAGAAAGATGGTCACATGACGTAAGAATCTACCACAGGGGGCCTGAGAGACCACAGAGGAAGGATTTGTGGAAGAGGGGCCTAATTGACAGAACAGTGTTAATGTGTAAATGAATATTCTCTATGCTTGGGTATCATCCACACATTAAGAACCGTGTTGATTAATAGAGGCTACACAGAAGTCTAGATGTAGGAGCATTAGAGGAAGTTCAGCCTCAGTTTACATGACTCCCAGTGTCATAAAACTGCACACAAAGGCATCCATCACTCCTTTTATTCACTAGGGCAGTTTTGTGTTCTGGGTGAAAATCTGGCGGAACACCCAGTTCCCTTTCAAACACGAGTTGATGATGATTTAATTTAATGGGATCCTTATTAGGCAAAAGAATGCTCCTCCTAATTGGAGAGTGAGTTCTTTCCTCTTGTTATCTCTAGAAATACCATCCCTCTGTCAGGCACACAATCTCACTGCCTGGTTTTCTGACAAGACCCATGATAATTATTGTTCCCTGATTTAAGCAGTTTTCAACTGCTTTAATAATATCAATCAAGCTGTCATTAAACATGTGTTATAGATGTACTAGGACAGTGAATGAGGATGATACGTGATAAACCAGCCCAAAGAGGATAAATTCTATATCCACACCAAAATATTTTAATGGTCTCGTATTGCTAGTTGCTCTACCATATTATAATAAACATGTTTGTCATTGATTTCATTCCATACCTACTGATGCATATCTCCTCATCTCCATTTATTGATTTATTTATTGGTGACGTACAATTTGCGAATTCATCTTAAGACAGGCAGGTAAGACAACACAGTGGTGCAGATATAAGGAGGTTTGCATGTGGGATTGAGCCCTATAGCTTCTCTCACACTAAATAGACAATACTTCATGAGGCCTTAGAAGACATGAGCAGGATAAGATCTCAGGCGGCAACACTTGTCCTGCATTGTCTTCCCAAGTCAGAGTTGTAAAAAGTACAATTTATTAGTACTTTTCTGGGTTTGGCTGAGTTCACATAGGTGTTAAAAGTACTGGAGAATGATACTTGAGTAAAAGTAGAGATACTGTGTTAAAACTTACTCCAGTAAAAATGAAAAGTCACCTACTGGATTTCTACTTGAGTAAGTCTTGGAAAACTACATATTGTACCTTTTAAAACAATAACAAAAGCAAACATCACTATACCTATATT
This sequence comes from Umbra pygmaea, assembly GCA_016801145.1. Classification (NCBI taxonomy): domain Eukaryota; kingdom Metazoa; phylum Chordata; class Actinopteri; order Esociformes; family Umbridae; genus Umbra; species Umbra pygmaea. The sequence goes on along the minus strand of JACXGM010010154.1, from coordinate 18,921 downwards.
ATATTATTTCTTAGTTGTGTACTTACATTATCCTTAATGTTTCCACCAACTTTCAAACCCAGAGAAATTTGTAATATAATTCGAAGACACAGGATGTTTCATTTTGTTTTCCGTCAATGGCGTCATATAACCTTTGACTGCTCTAGTTGCTCTAAGTTCCAGGGAACCGCTAAACATAACGTGAATAAAGTTATTATATTTTTAACAATACATTACTTTGTCAGTGAACATTTTTTTCTGCCGGAGACGCTAGATTGGAAGGTTTTCATTGACGAGATAACAAAACCCATGAACCCACGCTACTTCCCGACGTCATCCAAGTACATATTTTGCTATTGTTTTAATTGAGAGACCCTTAGCGGCCAAAAACGACATATTGTACGTTTAAAGTATCTGAATTTAAATGTACTTAAGTATCAAATGTAAATATGTGATCTTAAATGTACTTAAGTATCAAATGTAAATATGTGATCTTAAATGTATTTAAGTATCAAATGTAAATATGTGATCTTAAATGTACTTAAGTATCAAATGTAAATATGTGATCTTAAATGTACTTAAGTATCAAATGTAAATATGTGATCTTAAATGTACTTAAATATCAAATGTAAATATGTGATCTTAAATGTACTTAAGTATCAACTGTAAATATGTGATCTTAAATGTACTTAAGTATCAAATGTAAATATGTGATCTTAAATGTACTTAAGTATGAAATGTAAATATGTGATCTTAAATGTACTTAAGTATGAAATGTAAATATGTGATCTTAAATGTACTTAAATATCAAATGTAAATATGTGATCTTAAATGTACTTAAGTATCAAATGTAAATATGTGATCTTAAATGTACTTAAGTATGAAATGTAAATATGTGATCTTAAATGTACTTAAGTATCAAAGTAGAAGTAAAAAAGGTGTCACACATCTATCGTTGCATAATCAATATGCATCATTAGGGTTCAAAATTAACCTTTTCATTCATCAGCCAAACGGCTAGTGAATGTTCAGATTTTACCAGCCACTCAATAGATTACTATTGTTTTTTGGCTGGTGAGTGAAGCAAATCTACCATCCACTTGCATATTTTACCAGCATTTGGCTGGTAAATGGTGCTAATTTTGAACCCTGATATTGTAATTGTAAAGTTTCTTATTACCAATATATCTAGGATACATTATAGAAAATTAAGTTAAATAATTGATTTCTTTGGCCAAACATCCAGTCTGATTTATCAAAATATTTCTTAAGAAGAAAGAAAAAAAGCATATATAAAAAGTACTTAAATGCAACCAATATGCTACGTTTAATAAACAATTGTTCCAGTGGAATCAACTCCAACGATGAAGAAAATGTATACACTGTAGGTTATGGATAGCAAAATAATATGGTTGGGCCAAAAGCCATTTATCTCTTTTCTAAAAATATTTAAAATTCCTGATAAAGGTTAAACGTTTGGGAAGCCATACTAAACATATGATCATATTGTAGACAAGGGACATGGGGTTTCAGGTAGGAAGGAATAATGGTTAATTGACAGCTCACGAGAAAAGTTGATATTATGCTGTGTTTACTTTTGTATATCCCTGACTACGTCACTGCTCTTGGTGGGTGGGGTTCCACACAGATTGGCTCCAAATGAAATGCCGGGCTAAACCGTTTGTTGATGAAGTCAGTGGAAGATATCAATGTGTGAATAATTTGCTTGCATTTTTCCTCCAACACTAACTTTCTTACATTTGTAACGAGTACCTAAGGTGTTTGGAAGTAAAAGTATAATTTTTTTTCTAATTAAATTTAGTGGAGTAAAAGTCTAAGTTGGCAGAGAAATGTATACGGTCCTCAAGTACACACAAAAAAGTATTAAGTACAGTAACGACGTACAAAGTGTATTAAAACTTTGTTACTTTACACCACTGCAAATTAAGACCAAAATGACCCGGTTAAGGGAGTTCATAAATAACCAGTGATCTATGAAATGAATAGAAAGTGTACAACATTATTAATTATAGTGATTAGTTATTTATAAACTCCTATTACCTTGTCATTTGGGTTTTATTTAGGAATCTCCCAAAATGGGTGAACCCAGGCGATTACATTTTGCTTTGTACTTTTTACAGCTCTTTTTCGAGTTCCAGTGTACCTTTCTTTTCTTGGAGCGTCCTTCGGCCTGCAGGGTTCGGGTGCACTGCTCCACACACTCTCTGAAGCTCATGTTGCCATGGTCTGGGGTGTAATCCAGGTCTGCCAGCTGAGCCAGCGACAGGATGTAGTTGCAGGCGATTCTTAATATAGCCAGCTTTGACAACTTCTGTCCATAGGAGTAGCAAGGCACCTGTATATGATGAAATTATAATGAGGTTAATGAGGTCCATCATATTTAACTGAATTCAGTGGAGTTAACCTGCTGATAGTGTGTGAGCATTGTCATTTTGACCTCATGTAAACTTAAGTTGTATTTCTTAAAGAATGGATTTAAGTATACAAAGAATAGCTTTGGTGTGCTTGTAGGATTGTGTGACATTGGTGCTTCAAGTCTGCCCACAGTTGCTACACAATCATATATTGCTAAATTTTGTGATATGAGAGAAGCTGAGGAAGTTTTCAGTTAGGCTACTGAGGTATACTGTTGGTGGTGTCAGATGGTGTCATGTGACAGTTTCCACCATTTCTTTCTAAGTGCCAAAACAGCTGGTGATGACATGTAAAACGGTTCACACAACAACAACTTCCCGATTTGGTTTTCAAAAGATTCATTGACATTCAGATACTACAACATGCAATGTGAGGTCCTTTAAAGGTACTTGATAGTGGACTCAGTCACAGAGAAACATGTTCTTTCTCTCATATGCTTGTGGATTTGCACTGATATTTTGGTTGCATATAAATTACAAGAATAGACTACACATGCCTTCTGAATGGGGCGTGTTTTATAGGGCTTTGGCAATGTTCATTATAATATCTTTAGTGGTTCATTGCTGGCTAAACACGTTTTGAGCATAACATAAATTATACCAAATTGAGCATGTGTTTTAGAAAGTGTTTATAAAATGTATTTGATTTCAAATTGTATATAAAAAGGAACTACAAATCTGACTAAAGTGAGGTTCACAATAATTTTCATAATGCCCCTCGATTCAGTTTATAAAGGCTACCACATAGGCAATATACTGTATACCCTTAGCTCTAATTTACACATAAACATAATACTCTGTACAGCAAGAGGGCTTTTGTACAGATTATGTGTTTATTAAATTAATGGAAATACCTGCTTTCGCAGCGCCTCAAAGGCTGCACTGATCGTATGCACCCGAGTCCGTTCCCTGGCATTCGCTAGAAGCCTCCGTGTCTGCTGTACTGCTTTGATCTCAGTGACGACGCCAGACGTTTCTCCCATTCGTTTCCTTGGCGATTCAGCTGGGTCGCTGGTATTGATATAAGACGCCAGAGAGGCTGAGGAGAGACACCCCTCTGAGCGCTGGCAAAGGACGATCCGAGACTGTAATGTGTGATCAGACCCAAATGAGTGTTGATGGTCATAATTTGTAACCTGTGGAAGTGTGCTGTGAAAAGAGTCTCCGATAGTTGATGTTGACTCGGATAAAGGCTGTGCCTGTGACAAGGGAAGCTTCACAATTTTTGTTGATGGTAATAATAAAGCATTTATCCTCATGTCAATAGCAGTATTTTCAGATGAAACTATGGATTTCTCTACAGACAGAACTGCAGGGTCCTGCAGGCTTTTTTGGACAATGTTTCTACATGTCTCTTCCATCAGTTCCCCCAGAGAATCATCCTCCATTCTTGAATCATGTTGGAAACTTGTAACTTCTTCACTGGTGACACGTTTTGGGTCTCGACCTTTCCGTTTAAACTTTTTACTTCCAGTTGCATCCTTTGCATTGATTGTCTTCCAGCCATCGCTGAGTAGATGTGGATTCCTCATTTCTATAGCCACAGACACTGACATGCACTATTTAAAAGCACTGCCTTACAAACTACAGGCAATTACCATATACGATGAGTATATTGCGCACAAGTAGGCTGCAATTCAATTATATTATCACTTGAATTAAAACATAATAATGATAATAATAACCAGGCAAGTCGCAATGCAATCTGCATTACGATAACAAGGAGATAAATAACCAAGCTTGGCCTTACGCTACTATATATAGGCTAGTTTAAAACAAATAGTAAGAATAGACCGCATGTGCAGGCGCGTGTTGCTCCCGTGGATTCCGAACGTCTTCTGAAGTAATCGAAAATCCCAGTATTTTTTGTGAATGTGCTCTGAGGTTCATCTGTATTTGCTTAGGATCAGTTTGCATGGAAGCCCCTGTCGGTGAGATAAGTCGCGACGCCGCCCACAGAGTGACCGACCAGATTCTCTGTTGCCATGCGTTTAACTCACCGATACGCACCGACAGAAAAACGCACCGATACGAGCATGCTACCTGAACTATTGACAGACTACAAAATATTTTATATCTGTGTTGTTATTATAACATGCTTGCCTTGCATACTTTATCGCTAGAGCAGATTGAGAGTTATGTATGTGTATGTTTATCTTGGTTGGGGTCGGTCGGTGTGTCGGGTGAAGGTATAATATTACAAATAAAAGTGCATTATAATATAGCCAACTACAAATTCTGCAAATCAGCATACCAGACTCGAACCACCGATTTATAAACTAGCCATTTCGAAATCTATTGGGGGTGGGGGTACGGTGAAATATACCTTGGCAATAAGTGGGTATGTGATATATATCGATTCCCTACGTGACCATCTCTTAGACCTATAATATTATAATATTGTATTTGCTGTAAAAAAAGTTATACAAGTGTATATGTAGACCTACAGTGTAGCCATGGCTACTTGCTCAGGTCTAAATGCTAAGCCATGGGCGTTAATTTCCAAAATATGTAGCAAATACAGTATAGGAGGAATTTTCAGTTGGAGTCATTGACTGTATATACTAGGTTGGAGTCATAGATTGTATAATAAGTCATTAATAATTGGTTGGAGTAGACACTTGTCAGGCCTAGACGTTCTGAAGTGTCAAAAGATAACATAATGCTGCCACCTACCGCATTGGAGCACACTCACACACAAACAATCTCTCTCCTTTCCAAGACATTCATTCCATCTCTCTCTCCTTCTCTCCCTATTTTTCTCCATGTCTCTCTCTCTCTCTTTCTCTGTCTCTCTCTCTCTCTCTGTCTCTCTCTCTGTCTCTCTCTCTCTGTATGCATTCCCTTATATTTGATTATTATTATGGTTGGTCCAAAACATATTTTATACACACACAGGACTTTTGTAGCTTTCGTATTGAAACACACACACGCACACATATATGTACATAAAATGTCAGAAAATATTTCCAGAGTAAGAAATCCCAACAGGCTTTTGCTTTTTAGTGTGTTCTTTATTTTTTCTCTTTTTTTACACAAAGGCCTCCAGTTGTTCCTTGGCAGCATGCCAGCCACTGAGAGACCTGCTGCTTCCTCCTGATATTAAATTCCTCTGGCGTGTACTCTGGCCTGGCTGACGCCAGCCAGCCACCTCAATAGCAAATATTTCCAGCTGGCACTGTTGCTGTTCTGGTGATCTAATTCTTAGCTTTTCTCTAAGAGTCTTAGGAGAACTTAACAAAAAAAGATGTTAACTGGTTCTTCACCCTCAAAAACATATGGGCTAAGAGAAATTGTAATCCATCATTCTTAGAAAAGTCATCTGAGACCTAAGCTAAATTCAACCATTGCTATTTAAAAATGATCAGTGCATTAGCATGTCTAAAATAAAATCTAAAAATCAGAGGTAAAAACTAATCAACACAAGTCATGATCTGACACCCAAAAGACCTGGTTAATTATTCTAAAATCAGTAATTGATGTGACCAGATCTGTCAGAGAGCCAGATCAATAGGTATTTTGTGTATGTTTATTCATAAGAAAAAAGGCATGGGGGGCAGGGTGTACAAGTCAAAACAGACAGAGAGAGGCACCCAGGTTACTATGTAACTGCAATACATAGTAAATGTGAATTTTATAGGATGTGTGTTAAATATAATGTGAATAATATCTTGCTTAAATATATATTTGTTATTTGTTTTGTATTTCACATACAATATCACACAGATCCAAGGTCCATGACCATCAACGAAGTTCGGGGCAACTACAGTGCTTCCCAAATGTACTGTATTCACTCCCTTTGATTTTTCGAAATATATATATATTTTTTACAACCTGTCAAAATAAAACATTTGCCACTGATTAGCACAGCTAAGTCCATAGTGTCAAAGTGAAAAATAAAAAATGTAAATTGTTCTAGATTAATTAGGAATGTAAAACAGAAAGTAATGTATAGTCGTGGTCAAAAGTTTTGAGAATGTCACAAGTATTGGTCTCCACATAGTTTGCTGCTTCAGTATTATTAGATTGTTTTGTCAGTAGAGTGGTATACTGAAGTATAATTACAAGCAGTCCATATGTTTCAAAGGCTTTTATTGACAATTACATGAAGTTTATGCAAAGAGTCAATATTTGCAGTGTTGACCCTTCTTTTTCAAGACCTCTGCAATCCACCCTGGTATGCTTTCAATTACAGTTTTTCCCGATTGCTAAAACACTAAAAGTGAATGCTCATAACAAAGCGTTGAAACTGTAACGTTTGCATGCATTTGGTACACTCAGGCACCAAATGAATAAACACAATGTCGGCATGGCACCGTAAACAATTCTGTAACACACAGTGCAAAACACTACACAAATTTGTGCATGTGTTACACACTTTGGCCAATGATGAAACACTCTGCAGTCAGCACGTCCATTCAATAGTTAAAACACACACAACATTAGCAACACTCCCGAACACATAGTAAAACACTTAACCTGTAACTGAACACCAATCAGTCATTATATATAATTCAGGTATGAGCACCTGTCATGAGACAATCGTGAATATGGAGGCTGAAGGACCAAGGGGAAGGAGAAGATGAGGAAGAGACGGGAAGAGGGAGAGGAGAACGAGGAAGAGATGGGGAGGGAAGAGGGAGAGGAGATAGAGGAAGAGACTCTGGTAAAAACCTAACATCGGGACTGAAACATCATCAGCCAAAGGGCCATCGAGAATGTCGCCGGGCAGTGCGGGGGCAACATCACCATGTGTGCAGCCATTAGTGGTCAGGGGGTCCTCCATCACCATGCCACCCTGGGACCCTACAACACTGCACACATACTGACATTTCTGCATGCACTTACATGCCGCGGTCACATAGGACCAACCAGGGCAGCCCATGTTCGTTGTCATCTTGGATAATGTCAGTTTCCACCAGGCTGCTCTGGTCCGGGACTAATTCGCCAACCACAACCATTTCATGGTGCTGTACCTGCCCCCTTATTCCCCGTTCCTCAACCTGATAGAGCAATTCTTTTCAGCATGGCGGTGGAAGGTCTATGACCGCCTACCACATGCACTCGTGCCGCTCCTGCGAGCAATGGAGGAGGCATGCGGAGACATCGAGGTGGGCTCGATCCATGGGTGGATACGCCACGCCCAGCGATATTTTCCCGTTGCCTGGCAAGGGAGAACATCGCCTGTGATGTGGACGAGGTGACGTGGCCCGACCCCAATCGACAAAGTGATCCCTGACTTGTAATGGGAGTTTTTTTTACTACCTGTACAATGTATCACTGAGGCTTGGTTGCAGGAATAAAAATGGTCAAAAACTACAAATGACAGAAGTGTCTTGAGTACAGTTGACCAGTGTGTTGTGTCTGTTTGACTGTTTATTGTTCATGTGCATGTGTGTTCCCTATTGATCTGAAGAGGGCCTTTTGAAATCAGAGTGTTAGGTTTTGATTGCAGAATGGCAGTTTTGATTGCAGAATGGCAGTTTTGACATGGCAGTTCAATGTTAATCTTCAAGTGTTGTGTAAAGAATTCTTGTGTGTTAAGTTTTGACACAATGAGCCAAATTATGCATTTTGTGTGTTAGCAATTGGAAAAAACTGTAACTTCTGGGCCACATCATGACTGATGGCAGCTCATTCTTGCATGATCAATGGTTGGATTTTGTCAGAATTTATGAAGTTCTGTTTGTACACACACCTCTTGAGGATCAACCACAAGTTCTCAATGGGATGAAGTTCTGGAGAGTTTCCTGGCCATGGACTAAAAATGTCAATGTTTTGTTCCCCCAAGCCACTTAGTTATCAATTTTGCCTAATGGCAAGGTGCTCCTTCATGCTGGAAAAGGCATTGATCGTCACCAAACTGTTCTTGAATGGTTGGGAGAAGTTGCTCTTGGAGGATGTTTTGGTACCATTCTTATTACTATTCATAGTTGGGTTCTTAGTCAAAATTTTGGTAAAGGTGAATCCACTCCCTTGGCTGAGACACAACCCCACACATTAATGGTCTCAGGATTCTTTACTGTTGGCATGATACAGGACTAATGGTAGCTGTCAATGATCCAGTTTCTTACAGGTTGCTGCTCGGGGCCCCCTGTGGCCTTGAAAGCCCCAGGCATTTGCCTGCCTTGCCTGTCCTTACGCTACGCCTCTGTCCCCAAGTCAGTCTTGGCTCAGCTTGAGGAAATTTTAAACTGCCCTTTCAACATCAACCTCAGTGATCCATGGCAAACGTAGGATTTACAAACAGAACCTGGAAGACAAAATTAAGTGATTGTATATGGCCAGCTTATCCACATTTCCAATGATGAGTGGGTTTTATCCACCAATGTTTCATTTTTATAAAAATAAGCAGTGTTTGGGGAATACCATAGAAATAGAATAAATATACAATGGCTATTCCAATTCAAATCAACCACGATTGCTGGCCTGTGAGGTTGTGCAGGCCTAAAGGTGGGTACCGTTTCTCCTGGTTCCATTGGAAATGTCTGGGAGCAGACGTCTTCTTATACGTTATAAAAATGGTGCATCAAATGTGTGAAAACAGATGTATTTGTTAAAGATTACAAAGAAACGACAGGACATCATATGACAAAAGATGGTTACATAAAATTTGAACAATAAGAATGGATAATTACCTCTACATTCACATTTTGTTTCAAACTGAATATTTAGCATAAGTGGGTAAAATTAGTTAACAAGTTCAATCATTCCCGGACTAAAACCCCTCATCGTAAAGCTGTGCTAGTCACAGACAGCAGCTTCATATCAGTGACAGTATATAAATGGACCAACAGACGCTACTATAATCCTTACCTTAGCCGTGCCAAGAGAAATCTGAATCATTCAGAATTTTGCCTCTTGCAGAGAAAGGAGAGCGTGAGTAGGAGTTGTGCATGAGAGTAGGAGCAACTTTGGTTAAGTATTCTGAGTTATTATTTTGTTATTTTGACTGTATGCCTCCACGTCCCCCCAATTTCCTGCAAGCTTCTCCTGGATTATGAGGTAATGACGTGTGGTTATGACACAATAATTAGCATATTTTCACAAAAACAGTTGCTACGGGGACATAACGTGAGATACTAGGTAATGGAGCTTTTTATACATTGTTCTTTAGAAATAAACAATGGACAAATAGAGTCTTTAAACGCTTCGGATATAAATTTATTCTAAAATGAATGGAATGCTAGCGTAAGGTGATAGCCAGGTAGCATCAGAATCCACCATACAATCAATGGAATCCACTTATACTTCCGGGTCTAAGCCTAGTCCCTTGCTTCGTATCAGAGCCGTTGAAAAATGGAGTTACGACACTCCCAAAGACCGCCATAGGAACTGAGGAATGCAGAAGTAACGCGTGTTGTGGAGCAGACGATAGTTCCAAACACTGATAGTTCCAGCACAAAAAAAATGTTAATATTCGGTGTTTCCGAAGTATGATCGTTGGTAAGTTGATGCAATTACTATATTTTTTACTTTTAAACACATTAGCCGACCTCTCATGAATCTAGTCAGTAGTTGTGTTTTACGTAGACAGTTTTAGTTCATGTTTATTGGAAGATAATAGGTTGATTGCACACTTCACTAACGTTAACCACCGGAACCTGATGTCAATTGGGCTACATTTACCTAAATGTTTTTACAGTTCGTTTACATACAACGTTTATCTTCGGTATTAAATTTGTTGTTCAAGTTAGCATATATATTTTCTTTTAATTAAAGAGGTTGACATGTGAAACTATTGGAGACTGACTTTTACCAAAATAACTAAAGTTGTGTTTTTAATAGTTGTTATTTAGAATACAGTGAATAATTTCAGCTGCTCATCATAACTCCTAGTGTTTATGACTCAGCTGATCAACAAAACTCCTCCCTGTGACTAATATAGGTGAAAAGTGATACTCTAGTGATTTAGCTGAAAAAAGCACATGTACACTGCTGCTTTTGAGACATATTAAACTTTAATCTAACAGTCACTTGTGTGTAAAGGAATGTATAAACCTGAAACAAGAATATCTCAGAATATATTTTTTGGGATGACACTTAATTTCACAATATCTCAATTTTCTCTTTCTCTCTTAGGAGGTGATAGAGATGGACTATCAAGTGGAATTTAATTTGCGAAGCCATACACAATCACTGCATGTGTGTGTGTGTTGTTGTTTTTTTGTTTTCAACAGGATGGATTCTCATTAATGGAGAGTGGAGCGATGACCAGGCTGGGGGAGCCTCTCCAGGGGCCTCATTTATAAAACTTTGCAGTGGATTTGCTTCAGAAGTGGCGTACGGACGAAATATAGGACATGCGTAGCGCAGCTTTCGCGGCTACATGTCACGCCCTTATTTGCCCATAAATAGTCAGTGAAACGCCCCAAAATTAATATTCATTGATTGAGAAAGCATGGCAAATACAGAGAAAAACCAAAAAAAGCCACTTCACTCAATGTGAAGTAGAAAATATTATTGGCAAGGTGGAAAAGAGGAGGAAAATGTTTTTTGAAGGGCACAGTGTGCCTATTACCAATGGCGAAAAGGCGCTGGAGTGGCAAAAGGTTGCAGACGCTGTAAGAAAGTTGGACCGTGGCCAAAATATAAAGTGGTCAGATATCAGTCGATGTCAAAGCATCAAGCGTTTCATCGCGAAAGTGTGTCTGCCACGGGTGGGAGGAAATTGGTTACATTACAACATGTCTGCATCGCAAATTATTTTGACATTGGTGGAATGCAAATTCTTTCGATTAATGAACGCATGTTCATTCTCATTCATTGTCCTTATGGCAACATGAGTGCAGTCAATAGCACCGATTACATTTGGGAAACCGGACAAATTTTTGTTTGACTGTTCACCCGCCGTGTACGGAAACTTGTAATTATGCTACAAGCCTATTATACCGACTAACACGCCTGGCATAACCCGGCTAAGGGTTGGCTGAGATATCCCTGACCTGTCAGTCCGTTCCATCTGGAAAGTGCCAGTTGCCAGAAATCCTGTTATTAGTGTTATGAAAGGAGCCAATAAATAATATGCATTATTAGGCTATTGTTATTATTATATTCTAACAGTGCAAGATCAGCTATTGTGCGTCATTACGCATTGTGATGGCATGGCTTTCATAACCATCCATTTGATTGTATCTGAAAATCTACAGATGTCGGTATTACTCTAATTGTAAATGGAAAATAGTTCTGCACAAATGGAATTTATTGCATATTTCAAAATGGTTAAGACATGCGTCACGATGAAACTCATTTAAAAATGAAAAGAACTAAATGCATATAAATGAACACTATGTTTCTGTATCTGATTA
>JACXGM010010153.1:13043-26960 GCA_016801145.1 Umbra pygmaea | reverse complement strand
CATACCAGTGTTATTAGCTACACTATTAGATTAGACATACCAGTGTTATTAGCTACACTATTAGATTAGACATACCAGTGTTATTAGCTACACTATTAGATTAAGCATACCAGTGTTATTAGCTACACTATTAGATTAGACATACCAGTGTTATTAGCTACACTATTAGATTAGACATACCAGTGTTATTAGCTACACTATTAGATTAGACATACCAGTGTTATTAGCTACACTATTAGATTAGACATACCAGTGTTATTAGCTACACTATTAGATTAGACATACCAGTGTTATTAGCTACACTATTAAAGTAGACATACCAGTGTAATAAATTACACTATTAGATTAAAAAAAACGTGTTATTGGCTACACTATTAGATTAGATTTACCAGTGTTATTAGGTACAATATTAGATTAGACATACCAGTGTTATAAATTACACTATTAGATAATAAAAAAGCAGTGTTCTTTGCTACACTATTATATTAGACATACCATTGTTATTAGCTACAATATTAGACTAGACATACCAGTTTGTATTAGCTACACTATTAAATTACATACAGGTTCCAGTGTTATTAGCTACATATTGGATTATACACTCAACCGGCTACTTCATTAGAAACACCTGTGTAGTGCTGATCTACTGGGATTTATACAAAAAAAATATCCCAAAAATAGTCAGGAAAATACAAAAAATCTGGTCAGTGGCAGTGCTCTGGGTGTAAATGCCTTGTTGATGGAAGAGGTCAGAGGAGAATAGCCAGACTGGTTCAAGCTAATAGAAAGGCAACAGTAACTCAAAAATTGGTAAAACGTTGCCTGGTCTGATGAGTCTTGATTTCTGCTGTGACATTCAGATGGAATGGTTAAAATTTGGCATAAACAACATGAAAGCATGGATCCATCCTGCCTTGTATCAACTGTTCAGGGTGGAGGTGTAATGGTTTGGGGGAAAACATTGACAATGTGTTCACTGTATTCAATTGGCCTTCACAGTCACAAGATCGCAATGCAATCGAGCACCTTTGGGATGTAATGGAACGGGAGAGTTTCATCATGGAAGTGCAGCTGACAAATCTGCAGCAACTGCGTGATCCAAAATCTCTGAGGAATGTTTCCAGCACCTTGTTGAATCTATGCCTCGATGAATGAAGGCAGTTCTGAAGGCAAAAGACGGTCCGACCCGGTACTAGCAAGGTCTAACTAATGAGGTGTCCGGTTAGTGAACACACCAGTGTTATTAGCTACATTATTAGATTATACATACCAGTGGCTGTAGCTACACTATTTGTCCAAAATAAGCTTTAAATATCCACTAGTTTTGAGTGCTTAGTCAAATTTATACTTGACAATTTAACGTGTTCGCCTTGTACTGTATTCTAAAAAGCAATAAAACGTTTAAATAAGTTTAACTCCACGTTCAAACCTTGTAGTCTAAATGGTTTCTTCCAAAACAGGACAGCACTGCAGGCCTGTTTAGACTCCTTGTTCTGTCATAACGATTCACTTTTCAAGAAAAACACATTTCAATTATTTTTATATTACATTTCAAACAGATATTCTCTTCCACTAGCATGGCTGGGTCCTTTATGTTAACTGTAAATTAACCCACCTTAACCCATCCAGACCAGCAGTCATTACCTTACATCCCCATCAGCAAGTTTCTATTACCTCAGAGATTTCAGCAAACTGCGAGTTGGCCTGACAGCACTTTTCCGCTGTCTCCACGGCAACCTCGTAGTTGTCCACAAAGGCTCTGTACACTCCCAGCTGGCTGGCCTGTTGGACAGACAGGCAGAGAAAAGGGACAAAATACCCAAGTCCCATTAAAACAGTCACCACTTTCCACAGCCCATATTCACCATAAGAGGCCTTCTATTTGTATTGCTGCTGGCATGAACACAGCAACTACAGAGTTCACCATAATGAGTGGAGAACAACAATAACAAAAATAAAGTGTTCATGACAACGTTTGACAAATTGGGGGCAGTGTCATCACCGCCACAGGAAAAAGCTGCATTTCCCCAGCACACGCTCACAGCTGTTGCCATGGTAGCATCGGAGTGGAGGCCTGAGCTGGGGAGAGTAATTAGGGTCCGTGGTAACGGTTGCTGTAAAAGCACATTTGGAAATCTCATTCAGACATTTAAACTCCTTGACGCTCTGCCTGCTAGCCACACTATCAATACCCCTAGCGCTCAACAGGGAAATTAATTCTCCAGGACACAAGCGTGAGAGAGGGGAGGGTTGATACTGAGGAGATGGGGGGGGCAACTGAGGCAATAGCACAATGTTTCACACAAACACACACACACACATTGTGCCAATGTAGCTCAGTGTACCTCTGGAGAATAGCTTACAAAAACACTGTGCTAAGGGCACACTACGATTCCCTGATTCACCTTAGCAGAAATCCATTTCACTATGCTGATAAATATTCACATTACATTGTGAGTCTGTTTTGCATGGTTTGCTTCGAGCCTGACTATGGGTTCTCTGACTTTCCCCGGGCCCCATGCACGAGGCAGCGCAAATTGGCATGGCGCTGCCCGGGATTTGGGTTAGATAAATCAGATTATCTATCCTGCCACGTCGCTCTCCAGCAACTCCTTGTGTCCAGATCGGGCACCTGTGGGTTTAGTTGCAGAAGTATAGTCGGTGAACATAAATCACCCCGTGCATTCCCATAGATCTGTACAAGTAGTTGTGGAGCTGCCGACAAGGCAGGATTAGAGGGAATTGGGAGGGAAGAAAAATGGGGAAAATCACAACACACTAAAAAATATCCCAGTACATTATATGTACAACATGTACAAAATACAACGTGGTCCTTCCTATTCGATCTAGCTTCACTTCACCATTCTATGTGACACTTGAACGTTTACAGCATTTCCTGTGTCATGGCATAACTGTCAAACAATCGATTTTGTCCCGCAGAAAAAAAAAACATTTCTCAGAAGAAGCAGGGAGTTGAGCAGCTAAGCAATTTTCACTGTTCCCAGTTATCCTCTCCCCACTTCATCCTTCGCCCGGGACAGAATCAATCTGCTCCACAGTTCACAGGAATTCAGAGTGACAATCACACCATGGGAGGGGAGGAGCCAGGATGCCGGGAACAGAGCGGCAGGCAACACACCAAGAGCCACTGAACACAGAGTTGACAGCCTGCTGGCTGCATGGTGACGTAGGATGGAGAGTGGAATTGCATGATTTTCTCATCTAGCACATACAGGTGTTAGATATCAACCAGCGCAGGACATTTTAAATCAACCAGCGCAGGAATTTTTAAATGCTAACAGATTGAATTATATACCTGTTAATAATTGGTATTGTTTACAATAGTGTCACATTGCCACTGTACAGTAACATCAAGGGGACATGGGTCCTCTGAAACGTATTCTTTCAAACTGCTTTTGCAGGAAGTGACCTAAACCAACGTGACTGAGTGAACACAGTTCAGCTGCGCCCTCTGTCAGCAACAAGACACGATGCTACCAGTAGTCGGTGGAGCTCGACGAAGCAAGAAGCATCCTGCTAGCCTTTTGCTCACCAGCTTTAAAAAGTTGTAATGTCAAAGCGGTGAAGAAATCGGAAGACAAACATTGTTGTATTATTCATGCCCATTTTGTGATTTTAATTTAAGTGAGAGAACACCTTTCCCGCTGTCACCGCTTTCAAAACCTGCCACCAGATGCCCTGTAGAATGTTTTTGGTTTTGACGCACTATTATTACTCACCTGCCCGCTGCGCTTGCTACGTATTGACTTCAGAGATGGGGGAAACGTCTTTATCGGTGAGAGCCAGCCTACATCTGCTGGCTAAAACGGAGCCTGAATCCCCTCTCCTAAATGGCTGTCATGTGGAGAGGCTTTTCTGCAGTATTTATTGCCCTCTGGCGTCTGGCTAAAGGGGCAAGAACTGGAGAAAATCTATTTTCATGACGTAGTAAAATGAAAGACATAGAGAAAAAGATTGACAACGAACTCGCAGAAAGACTAACGAACTAACATTAACGTAGCCTAGAGCACATGGATCCAAACGTGCAAAGCGCAGCCATTGATTCCGATCAACCTATCACATAGCACCAAGAGACACTCGAAATACAGGAGGAAAATTAAACAATCAACTAATGAGGAATAGGATTGTGCCGTGTGCCGTCCTGGCAGTATAACAGACTAATGAAATAGTCCTTGTGCAGGCCCTCTGGGGGTCGGCGGGCTTTGTGAACTTAATAGGAGGGAAGAGGGGGCAAGAAATCCCCGATCACTCTGAGGGCACTATTTATAGGCTGCTTCTTGGGGACTCTGAGCACAAAGAGTAGCATTAGTCTCAGCCTGGGTAAAAAAGACAGCATTGTGACAATCCTTCCTCTTCCAGTGTACTCAGGACTCCAGCTCTTCCATGAGGATTAGCAGGATAAACAAGTGATTCATTCTGGGTTAACTGACCCATTGTGAAGATGAGGAAAATGACTCAGTCATTATAGGTTTGGCTCGGGCCTGTGATTCAGCGCTCAGATAAGGGGGACGCAGTTTAGTTAGGGGGGTTAGTCCATAAAACAATTTTCACCACACGGGGTCAATGAACTTTATAATTTTGACGATTGGTTTTGATCAGTATGTACAGTACATTGAAAGCAGGGCTGCTGATACCACAGAAGAACACAGAGTAACGGTACCAGTGTCATTCGGAATAAAAGTCATATCGTTAAGCGAGTCAACAGTCTAGGGTTGCCAGGTCAGGCTAATATTTCCAGGTCAATTTCAATAAAAAAACCTGCCCGCTAGTGTGAACACTTCTAAAAACAATTTGCATGAAAAGAGGAGCTAACCAATAGGTGTGAATGTTAGCTAGAAAAGGTCTGAACTGTGGAATAAGCATTTCTCAATATCTCCCATTTTCAGTATTGACTCTATGAGGACTAAGGGCTAGAATAACAATTAGAAAAGTATGTAGTGCTGTTGGTTTGTTCTTCTTAGATCAGTTTTCATGACGTGTGTTGCTTCTACTCTCCCCTCACCCACCCACCCCCCAAAAAGAAATGATAATGCCATTGCAGCCAAGTCGTAATTTAGGAGCCTTCCACCGACGACCAATATATATTAATCTCAAACACTGTTCTCAATTTAGCCCACTTTTTCGCGAAATGTATGTAGATGACAACTGTGCTTCTGTCGTGCTAAGCCGGCTTCAGGTTGGTACAGGCACCTGACAGGGGCACACCCCAGGGATGCGTCTCATGACCTCACCTGTTTCTGGAAGAGGTCACCCACACGTTGGTGGTGGCTCCACTGCTGGACGCGGGGAAGCAGGTTGTCGTAGAAGTCCTTGTGGATCTCGTAGAGCTCAGGCACTTTGAAGAAGATGGTCTCAATCTGGGGGATGGTGAGTACTGGCTGGGATGTGGTGGCAGCTGCCTTCAGAGGCTTCATAGGCTGAGACAATGAGAGAGGGAGACAGACAGTATGAACCTTGTGTGTTTACTCATTTCATTTACATTTCTTTCCTATTTTTCTCCCCTCTCCAATTTCCCTCTAACCCTGCCTTGTCGACAGCTACGCAACCCCTTGGACAGATGCGGGATGGCGAGGGCGCTCAAATGGTTCATCAAACTACATGTCGCCCAGCTGCGATCCTTTTTGCACTGCTCACCCAACACAGAAGTCTTTAGTCAACTCATATACAGAATGATTACGTTCATCTACTATACTTCTGCGATTGAATTTACAGGCGCCCGATCTGCGCACAAGGAGTTGCTGGATAGGAATGTGGCAAGGTAGATAATTCAATTTATCTATCCTAAATCCCGGGCAGCGCTATGCCAATTTCAAATTTTTTGCCTTGTGCTGGAGGCCTGGGGAAAGTCAGAGAACCCATAATCAGGCTCGAACCACTGACTACCATGAAGTAGACTGTCCGGCATATTTAATAATTTTCCTTTGTAAGTAGAGGAACATTAACCAAACTGGGGGAAATGTTAGGCTAGGGGTTAAGATTAGGTTAGAATTATGGTTAGGGTTACGATTAGGTATAATTTAAGATTACTGGGTGTGAGTGTGTTCCAAGCTCTCACCAGCAGTAGTGCCTCCAGGTGGCTGAGGTAAGTCTCCTCACTGGCCAGGATTCCAGACAGAACCCACTTCCTCATCTCCAACCCTTTTTCCAGGTCCAACTCCGTCTGAACAAGGCACATAGGAATCAAGAGTGACACAATGCATACACATATGTACAGTACAAAATATACAAACAAAGCATTAGTCTGAGTGTGAATGCCAATAAGGATGTGGGAAGAGGGAGGAGTTAAAGTTCCTACAAGCTGGTGTCATTCCAACAAAATGACCACAGCTTCGTCTTTAAAGAACCTATTGTTCTCACATTCTTCAAGGCAAACGGGACCTCAGTAAAAATATTCAACATGCGGCCACAGAAAAATCTTTGGGTTGTTTTGCCTAAACATAGAACTAAAAATAACTCTCACAGCCAGTGTTTCCCATGGGATGTAGACTGGAGTGACATGGCAGGAGGGGTAGCTAAGCCTCAGGCTACAGAGAAGAAGAGGAGAGCAAGGAGTGTCAAGCAGCCCATGGCTGGTTCTGGGGTATCCAACCCACCGGTCTAGTTCACTCAGCTAAACTGAAGCTCTCGCTATTCAGCTACAAACTGGGTGGCTTGGAAAGAGAGATACTGGAAATGGAGGAAGTATGAATATATGACCTTTGGAACAGCAATATACCTGACAAAATATAGATAGTTTGAACAACTACTCTGTCTGAAGAAGTTCTATAGATTGAACCGTTAATCAAAACCTTCTCTGGTGTTGTGGAAATCATTACCTATCGTCCTATCTTTTAAGCTAAGCAGGGCAAAAGCCTGAGGGTGCCTGCTTGTGAACAGAAACAATAAAAGTGAATAAAGACAATATGAACGCGAAACCTCTTAGAGTAATAATTGGCCCAGCCCGCCATCGACTCATTCAATTGTTGAGGTGAGAAGAAGGAAAATATTGAGTGTTTATTCATGCCCTTCTCTGGCCCAGACACTTCTCCTCGGGGGGCCCATAGAATCTCCAGACTATCATATTTTATTTATTGCAGATGGAGCCCCTAATGAGCCCCTCCCAACAGTTCAAACACATAGAAATGGGGTGGTCTGATTCAGGCACTATTACTCAGAGGATCATTAGCAAAACACCAGCCTACCCTGTACGTTATGTAGGTTCAAACTGTGCACACAACTAACGGAGTATTGCTGGTGTGGTGTATGTGTGCAAGTGTGTCAATAGAAGTGAAATCAATATGCAAAGCACAACATATATTCAGTCTAATTTCGAGTACATTCACCCAATTTCTCATTCTTTAAACGCACGCTAAATCAAAAAAGCTGTGTTGCTATTACGATGGTTTCATAATCACTACTAATTTCTTTAATGCAGTACTAGCGTCTAACCACTCAATGAAATTCACAATAATCTACCAAAAATAGTAATAATATAAACAACAGAGAGGGTAATAACTGAGGACAAAGAGAGAAATGCAGAAAGCACGAACTGACGTGACATTTATTTTCCTCTCTCGGTTTCCCATGTTATAGAGATGTCAGTTTCCATAACGTTCAAAGCCAGGTAGAAGGCGAGTGTGGGCTGCAAAGCGTGTTTCTTTTTGTATTACTCCTCTTCACTTTCATTTCTCATATTTCTCATATTTCTTCTGAGCATCACCATTCCTTTCTCTCCAAATACTTAATGAGAGCGATTCGGTCCTTCCCGATAACACTTGGCTCAGGTGGAATGAGAAATGTTTGAGTAATTCTCTTCTGTACATAAGTGAGTTATCGTACTATATAAACCGGATGGTTCAAATCCTGAATGTTGGCTGTCTGAAAGCTGTGGTATTTGAACCTATACATCATATAACCTTTGTATGATCTAATTGCATTGGTAACAGGTTCGTAAAAGTAATAGGGCATCTCTGAGGTATGTGGTATATTGCCAATCCATCACGGGTCAGTTCAGTTTAATTCTCAACTGTCACATTCTAAACGCTGTATCCAGGCACTCCAACAGCGGGGAAGCCTTAGCACCTTCTACGCCTACAGAGAAGACATATGGATAGATACAAATATAATTTGAAATATTACCATTGTATAATATTTAATTGTTTTTTCATTGAAGATTCAAAGCATTATAATGGTCTTTCTCTACATTTCTGTAGTTTGTGTTGTACAGAGAATGATTCCAACAAAGTGAAACTAATATCCAATCACAATACGTTTTTCTTTGTTATTCTCTGAGTCGACAAAATGTAACTGTATTGTTAGGATGTGGATGGAAGTCATCTGTCATTTAACCGTACTAAACCATTATTTTTGAATGAGAGTCGATGACCTGCAATGTGTCGGGCTGGAGAGGGTAAATTACTTTTAGAAGGCTCACAGACATCACTAAATGAAAGCGAATAACGTACAGTTGCCTTGATAAACGGTCGGTATTCCTACTTATCAATCACTAAGCGGGCTCAATGTTCGTTTTTGTGCCCTGCTAAAAATAAACCCACCATCGCTCCATATTCCCTACATGATATATTTAAGAAAAACTGAAAATTTTGTAATTATATAGGCTACCAGCTGCATTTGAATTTGAAAAGAATCACTCAACATTTTAAACACATTTTTAGGCTATGGCAGAATAAAGAAGCGCGATGAAAGAAATTGTTTTAACTGTTCTGTCCTCTAACCAAATTCCACATACCACTCCAGCTCAGGAATGATTGATCAATTTATTTGATCAAAAATAATTGATTCTCATGCTTTCAAGCTAGAGATGATGTTTGGGCAAATAATGCTATGCTGTGATTTCTATAAAACATTCTGTTTTTTTTCGCCACAAAAGTCCTATGTCTAACACCTGTGATATGCCACTCCGCAATGCATCATGCCTACAATACACCACCCTTCTTGTGCCTTATTCCTAATGTAATACTGTCCATTTAAAAAATACTTACTATAATAGCTATTAACAAATAGTTATTCTACAGAGGCCTGATCATTACTCAATCAAGATATTTTATATGTTTGTTTTGAAAGCAGTCACACAGCATTGCCAAATAACTTTCTCTAATCATTGTTAGTCAGGCAAGAACAAAAAAACGTTTTTTCCCGAGAAATGCGAAAAATGTTTTTCAAGCAGTGGGGCCTCACTAAACTGAGGTGTAACTGCCTTAAGGAGAATCTAAACTCCTGGCCAGCACCATGGACATGAGTGACCTCCTTCTAGTTGGTTGCCTCAGGGGAGATGTGCACTGCCAGGAATCGTCCGTTGGCAGCTGAAGGCTCTGGGGGAGATAACAGGACTAGTGGTGACTCACTCTGATGACATCACAATGCTGTGCAGGAGGCTGAATCAACTGATTGGCTCTCTAAAGTCTGACTCATCGATAGGGGGGATGACAGGCATCTTTGAAGAGTCATCTTTTAATTCCACTCAGAGGGCATACCAAGGGCAGACACTACCTCTCAGTGTGTAGACATCTGGTTGCGGTGTGCAGTTTTGTGGATGATTCAAATAATACATTCAGGTGGTGTTTTTTGTTATTAAAGGTACAGGGGGAGGTTTATTAACCATATTTTCCAACATTTCATGAGATGGAAAAAGAACTAAACATGTCGCTGTTGTGTTTTGTTCTTGCCGTCTCCCCTGTAACTTTCCCCTACTGTTAAAAGAAAGTGCATTAAACCACCAAAACTAGAGGCAACTAAAATAAAGACAGCCTCACGGTCAGAGAAGTAGTGCAGGGAGTTTAACGCCAGACTTGAAATTATTTCAATGAACTAAGTATTCTCAATCTTTACGTTATCCTCACAAAAGATAGTCTCTGAATCTATAACAAAATGTGAGGACCAAAGAACGTTCCACAGAATATGGAGCGTACACAATACAAATGTACAGTTTAGGAAAAGTGTACAAAATATTGTGTTATGTGTTTAGATATCCCAGTGAGTCACAGTTTAATCAATGACTAGGGAGAGGAAGAGGCTACATCACATCACAGATGCAGTGCCAGGAAAAGGCGTCCTTCAAAACCCAGCACGCTGTGGTGTTAGAAACTCCCAACTCTGGACCACATGTGCCCCCGGTGACAGGGGTTCAAACACCAGCTTGGCCGATGTCTGTGCCCCTCCTCTGTCTCCCCCTACAGGCCTGTCTCCCTAGCCTATGGTTTGCACTGTTCTGTCATAAAAAAACAATACAAATATACCCCCAGACTTCAATCTTAAAAAATAATAATAATCAGCATTTTAACAAGAACAGGACTTGAAGAAGAGAAGCCAGAATAAGACAATCACTTGAAGGAGCTACAATACAAAGTATAGTGGCTAGGACTGAATACTACACTAATCAACAGTATCAAGAGCTCTGGAGAACACTGGCCTGTATCGGAGGGGAGCAGGAAAGAAGCCCAATAAAAAGACTAATGTGAATACTGATGCAAACTGTATTATTCAGTTTAACATTTTTAAACGTCACCTTAATATCATTGATTTTGAGATCCATCATTTTAAATGATCGAACCGAAATAAATGTCAATGTTCCATTTGTAATGTTTGCTAATTGTTCAGCTGTACTTTTGCAAGGCACTGTATGTGTATCTTCACAATAATTTGGGATCTACTCATAAATAGCTTCAGTAAACGGGGTGAACGACCTGGTGGAAACTCCCACAGTCTGCTCAGAATGTCTCTGTCAATTCCTGCTGTACCAGATTCCTCTCCCTGTGTGGACTGTGTGGAGTGAAGGAGAGAGAGTCTGTTCATGGTCACCTCTGAGGAGAAATAGGCCTCGAAGATAAAGTGCTCAAAGATAAAGTGCCTCAGAGTGGAATATGACAGCCTGGCAGAGACATTGCTGGGTGAGTTAAAGGAACGCTCCACACCCTTTAAAGAGCTCCAAATCATTGTGCCTTTCATGTTTCCAGCATGACAGTTACTAAATACACCTTCTTGATGTGTTTGATAATTTCAAACTTCTGTACAACTTTCTTTTACTCAAGTAAATTCCCACCACTGACTCAGAGGGAGACTCAAGGCATGGACTCAGAGGGAGACTCACCGACTTGGAAGACTCCAGGGAACCGGAAGAAAGAGTGTCCCTGCTGCTGCGGCTCTTGGAGCTGAGGTGAGGTGAGGAAGAGGGCGAGTCGTCAATGTAGGGTAGGATTTCATGGTGGCGTCTCTGCTCCTCCGCACGGTCTGCGTCATACCCGTATGTGGGTGGTGTCCCAGTGAACTGTCCATCTGTGATTGGCGAGAACAAACGCCAGTCAATGAAACTGTATGGGTATCAGCTATGTTAATTTAGAAAATGTATTTACCTGTGTGAACAGAACACTCCGATTGTTGCACGCTTAACGAAATGCTTACTTGCTAGTTCCCTCATGACAATGCAAAAACATAAATAATAGAGTAAAGAAAGTGTAAAAATATTAAAATAAGACCACAATTCAAATGCAGACAGTACTGAGAATAATGATAGATGTAATAATCCTATTGTTGATTAATCTCAACCATTGCTCATTTCCAGTGTCTACTAGTGCGGAATGCAAAACATTTTGTCACAGAGTTTGGTATACTAGTCAAGGCTTACGACTCTGGAGCACACATGGTTTCTGAAGAAGGGAGTTCGACCTCCAAGTCTATGCCCTCCCTATTTGTGTCCCTCTACATACACTATATACCCAAAGAATGTGGACACCTGACCATCACAGCCATATGAGCTTGTTAGACATCCCATTCCAAAACCATGGGCATTAATATGGAGAATACACAGTCATGCCGGAACAGGAAAGGACCTGTTGCCACAATTTTGGAAGCACCCAATTGTCTTTGTTTCCTTGTTTCATGTAGCATTAAGATGGCCCTTCACTGGCCCACTATATAACGATGGCCCACGTTATATAGACCGCTCGCGGCGTGCACTCAAGAGTACCTTCTGCTGTAAACCTGACGCTATTCCATGCATTTGGACCAACTACAGACCATCGTCCAAACCTAGACAATTGCCTGCCGGTCTCACTATTCAGCGCTCTCTGATCTATCCAATTGATAACAATCAGCAACATAACACTAATCTGAATATCCTGCATCATCACTTTGCACTTCTCAACTGTCGATCTATCTCAGACAAATCCTCCTATCTCAATGAAATGATCACTGACAATAAGCTCGACATTTTTCTTCTCACCGAAACTTGGCAAATTCCTGAAGATTTCCTGCAATTAAATCTACTTACACCAGATGGATATACGTAGCTGTCTAGACCTCGACTGCACGGTAAAGGGGGTGGTCTCACTATCATCCATCGCGATAACCTCAGACTCAAGCAACTCGATTTACATGACACCAATACATTTGAATATATGGTACGGAAGGCTGACTCTCTTATAATTATCTTGCTCTATCGTCCTCCTAAGGTCCTGTCCAACGTTTTTTCGGAACTCTGTGAGCTGTTGACCCTTGCCTGCTCATTGTCATTTCCCATTCTACTGCTTGGTGACTTTAATATTCATGTTGATGCTGTCTGCTCTAACACTAATCAGTTACTTTCTGTTTTTGAAGGCTTTAATTTGACTCAGCATGTTAACATCCCTACCCATAAGCGTGGTCATACTCTTGATTTGATCTGTACATCTAGGGCTAATATCTCCTCAATCTCTTCTTCTGCAACCGGCATCTCTGATCATAAAATTCTTGAATTTAGCTTAAGCTTGCCTATGCGTAAAAAATGTTCAACAACTGTTATATCCTATCGCAATCTCAAAGCTGTCGATACTGCATCATTTTGTACCTCCATTGCTTCTAATATCTCTGATGTCTTTGATATATCTTCTCCCTCCCTGATACTGTCTAGTTATCACTCTATAATTTCAGAAATCTTACAAAAACATGCTCCTGTTAAGACTAGAAGTGTCCCTTCCACACACTCTTCTCCTTGGTACACTACTGAGCTTCGTATCCTAAAGGCCACAGGTAGACGGCTTGAGCGTCTTTACAGGAAAACTGGCCTGACTGTTCACCATTTAACTTTTATTGAACATGTAAAAAAATGACAAAATGGCTCTTAACTCGGCTCGTTCTAGTTTTTTATCTGCCACAATTAACAAATCAAGTAACAGGCCAAAAACATTATTTAACACAATAAATATACTTACCAAACCTCCATCTCAGGCTGCTTTAGCTTCAGATGAACTTTGCTGTTCAGTTCTAAATCATTTGCTAGAAAAGACAGATGCCGTCAACCAGTGACTCTCCAATGATGCTACGAATTCTAGTTATTTGCTGAACAAATCTGGTCAGTCCCTGACATTCTTTTTTCTGACTACTCCATCTTCTGTCTCTGAGTTAATTTTGAAACGCAACCCTTCATCTTGTCGTCTTGACCCTGCTCCTACTCCTCTTCTGAAACTTTGCCATTCAGTTATCTCTGCACCTATTTCTCACTTCATCAATGCATCCCTTACCTCTGCTTCATTCCCTCTGTCACTCAAAACTGCTGCTGTTACCCCTGTTCTCAAAAAAAACAACCTTGATCCCTCAGTCTTATCTAATTATCGTCCTCTCAAATCTACCCTTCATAGCAAAATTACTGGAACGTACCGTTGCCTCCCAGCTTCAGTCTTTTCTAGTTGGAAATAGTCCCTTTGATCCCTTTCAATCTGGTTTTTGCCCTCTTCACAGCACTGAGACTGCACTTGTCAAGGTACTGAATGATTTGCTTGTTTTTGGCGACTCTGGTTCACTGTCTATACTCCTGCTGCTCGATCTCAGTTCTGCCTTCGATACTGTCTCCCATGAACTACTCATATCGCGCCTTTCGGATGTGGGTATTTCTGGTGCGGCTCTCTCCTGGTTTTCCTCCTATCT
>JACXGM010010153.1:0-12943 GCA_016801145.1 Umbra pygmaea | reverse complement strand
ATCCCCCAGGGATCCGTTCTCGGGCCATTATTATTCATAATTTACATACTACCTCTTGGTCAGATTTTCCACCGTCATGGTTTTAACTATCATTTTTATGCTGATGACATCCAATTATATTCCATCTGTACACCTGCTCTATCGATCACAACTGACAAAATCTCTGCCTGTGTGCATGAAATAAAAGATTGGCTTCACTCATATTTTCTAAAGCTTAACATGGACAAAACTGAGATTATTTTTACTGGACCTCCGTCTCTCATTAACAAAATTCCCATAGATTTTACCTGTGAGATTGCTGGCTCTCACATCAAAGCATCTAGTACTATTAAAAATCTTGGTGTAATTTTTGTCTCATCCCTCTCCTTCCAGGCTCATATTAATTCTATCACCAAATACACCTTTTTTCATTTACGTCGCATTGCCCAGCTCCGCCCCTTCCTCAATATCAAAGACGCTGAAACTGTCATCCATGCATTTGTCACATCACGTCTTGATTACTGCAATGCCCTTTTTATTGGTCTATCAGCCAGTTCCATTACCAGTTTGGAATACATTCAAAACTCTGCTGCCAGAAAACTTACCCACACTAAGTGTTCTGCCCATATCACCCCCATTTTGTACGATCTCCACTGGCTTCCTGTGGCTTATCGTATTAAATTCAAAATCCTCCTGCTCACTTTTAAATCTCTGCACAATTTGGTTCCCCCCTATCTCTGCCACTTACTCCACCCCTACACCCTGACTCGCTCTCTACGATCCTCTGACTCAAGCCTTCTTGTTGTCCCTCGGCATCGCCTTGCTTCAATGGGGGGCAGGTCGTTCAGTGTTGTCGCACCAAAACTTTGGAACTCTCTCCCTCGATCACTCTGTTGTGTTAATATTATTTCAGAATTTAAAATTATGCTCAAAACTCATCTGTTTTCTGAATGTTACCACACTTAAAGTTGTATTACATTTTGTTGTCTGTTTGTAATCTGGTGTATTCTGCCCTGCCTACATAGTCTCATTTACGCTCATCTACATTTTGTTGTTTGTTTGTTTGTTTGTTATCATAGTCCATTGTTATTGTTATTATTGTTACTTGTTCGTTGTAAAGCGTCCTTGAGCTTTGGAAAGGCGCTATATAAATAAAACATATTATTATTATTATTATTATTCACTGGAACTAAGGGGCCTAGCCCAAACCCTGAAAAAAAAAGGGTTTGACTATATAGTGTTTCTGTCTCCTAGCCTCTGCTTCCTACTCAATAGAAATCATAACATATACACACAAGTACTCTTTTAACTACAATGGCTGTTTACAATGTACAAATATGAAGGTTTCTTTTAAAATCTAACTGCTCTTTGAGCAAAAAACTCTCCTCTATCGTTCACCACGTTCCTGTTCAATAACGCATAACATATTTAAAAAAGTGAACTTGACTGGATTTGCGTAGTAGCAAAATATATTACTTAAATATCTTAAATGTGACACACAGTATGTGACTAATTTGTTTATTGACTTCCTAGTGACTGACTGACCAGTCTCCAGAGTACAGTATTGTAGGCCTGCCTGTCTGTCTGTCTGTCCCCATATCCACTGAAGACAGAGCCTGCTGCTCAATGTGGCCTTCTCTCCACCCACTGTCTAGTGACTAATGCTACCACACACCCTGTGGAGGCCATGCCAGGTTAACCCAGGGGAACACAGAGGGACTGTCTGTCTAAGGATGGTAGTACACCAACAGTTTAGTGCCCTCTAGAAATAGTATGTGCAGTCGTGAACAGTAGTAGGGTGTAGTAGATGACAGTACTGTAGTAGTCAGTAGTAGAGGACAGAAGTAGTCTGTAGTATTAGAGGACAATAGTAGTCTGTAGTAGTAGAAGACAGTAGTAGTCTGTAGTAGTAGAGGGCATTAATAGTCTGTAGTAGTAGAAGACATTAGTAGTCTGTAGTAGTAGAAGACATTAGTAGTCTGTAGTAGTAGAAGACAGTAGTAGTCTGTAGTAGTAGAAGACAGTAGTAGTCTGTAGTAGTAGAGGAAATTAGTAGTCTGTAGTAGTAGAGGACATTAGTAGTCTGTAGTAGCGTACTTCGTTTTGTGTGATGCTGTTTTCACAGCCAATAATACAAACAAATCATAAGAGACCACTAGCATCTGTTTTAGAGGGGAATACAAGGCAAAGAGCCACACAAGATACAGTAACAGCATTCCTTATATTGACTGAGCTCTATAGTATACCTACCTATGATTTAAAGACTTACAACAAAATATCAACAAAGTCCATCTGAAAGAACTTCCACTCATCTTTATCTAAGCATGTACGTATACAGTACATATCAGCTTGTGTCTGTTATGATCTAGACTAATTGTCTGCCTAGGGCCTCAAAGCTTGTGTTTACACGGTAGGGAGGCTCCAACAACATAAGGCAGATATAGGTCAGCTGACAAGGCTCTGTGCAATAGGCCCCAGCCCCTGGGCAAGAACACATCCATATGCATTCCCAGACACTGTGGGCTACATTAGGCTATTACAATAGGCTATTACAGTAGACTATAGTAACTCTGTCCACAGCTGCAGCCATACACATTCTGGTTACACCCCAGCTCCCACTTCCTGCCAAACATTCCCCTCCCCTCTCTAATTCCACCAACAGCCCCAGCTGCCGAGGAATCTGTCGATAATACACACACCACCTGCACCCGTGTGCACGCGCACACACACACACGCACACACCTCTCTAACTCAAAAAAAGGCCACTCATTGATTTCCCCCTGGAGCCACTGTCAAAGAGGGCTGCCCAGAAAGCACTGAGGGGACAAAACCAGAGTTCAATCACAATGGCATGGAATAGTATTACTTTAAGATGGACGCTTTACCACATATAGGTAGAAAGGTAGAAACACAAAGGCAAAAGCAGGAACTGTTGGGTCATTTCCAAAACAGAATTATGTGATGTGGTTCCTGGAATCACTGTGTTGATGTTAGCTCTAGGTAAATATAATGTTGATGTTAGCTCTAGGTAAATGTAATGTTGATGTTAGCTCTAGGTAAATGTAATGTTGATGTTAGCTTTAGGTAAATGTAATGTTGATGTTAGTTCTAGGTAAATGAAATGTTGATGTTAGCTTTAGGTAAATGTAATGTTGATGTTAGTTCTAGGTAAATGAAATGTTGATGTTAGCTCTAGGTAAATGTAATGTTGATGTTAGCTCTAGGTAAATGTAATGTAGATGTTAGCTCTAGGTAAATGAAATGTTGATGTTAGCTCTATGTACATATAATGTTGATGTTAGCTCTAGGTAAATGAAATGTTGATGTTGGCTCTAGGTAAATGAAATGTTGATGTTAGCTCTAGGTAAATATAATGTTAATGTTGGCTCTAGGTAAATGAAATGTTGATGTTAGCTCTAGGTAAATGAAATGTTGATGTTAGTTCTAGGTAAATGAAATGTTGATGTTAGCTCTAGGTGAATGAAATGTTGATGTTAGCTCTAGGTAAATGAAATGTTGATGTTGGCTCTAGGTTAATGAAATGTTGATGTTAGCTCTAGGTAAATATAATGTTAATGTTGGCTCTAGGTAAATGAAATGTTGATGTTAGCTCTAGGTAAATGAAATGTTGATGTTAGTTCTAGGTAAATGAAATGTTGATGTTAGCTCTAGGTAAATGAAATGTTGATGTTAGCTCTAGGTAAATATAATGTTGATGTTAGCTCTAGGTAAATGTAATGTTGAAAGCAAACCTACATCTTAGTGTAAAACTCTTGTGTTAATGGTATACAGCACAATACCTGTATGCGCCTGCCCAACTGCCAGACATTTCCTTGAGCAACTTAAGTTAAGGGCACAACATCATTTTATGCTATAGGGAATCATACCGGCAACCTTCAGACCTCAAGTCTGGACTCCGAACCACAAGGCATCGACTGCCCTGCTAAGCATTCTTCGGCACTGTAGCCCTGGAGAGTCCAGTGAATAGACAGACATATTCACGATTATGAATTCATAGCCATTGATGACAATCAGTAAACTTGAACTACCAATCTCCCAGTATTACCTCCCCCTGTATGTCCTTTGTGTAGCTGTTTATAGCCTCCCTGTGTGGCTGTTGGATTTAGAGTTGGAGGCATGCCCGGCCATGTTATTATTCAGTAAATTTAAACAATGACAAAAAGGTTGCTTTGTTAAGCTGTCCCCACTTAAGGCCAAGTTTGAGTAGAGGATGCCTGGGGACGAGGTTTGGCTGAGACAAATATTGCCTATAGAGTATATTGACAGAAATCTTGGCAAACTCAAAAACACACAGATCAACCGTTCAGTGCCTCAGTCAATCCCTGAAGTGTAGCGGAGATACAGTGGGTGGAAGACTGTAAGAAAGGATGGAGAGACCCAGAACCATTTTGGGTAGAACAGACATCCGATTAAACAGTGTCTTACGACATCAGTCTGTAAGGCAGGTCGTTGGGAGAATATTTTGTCCTGGCCACGCCCCCATGTGGCAAATGAGATGACTGGAGAAGGAGTCCTGGGATGTACAGCTTTGCAAAACTGTCCCTATAGAACCAAACAACGCTCCCAGCTCCACACAGCAGACTACACCCTCCTAGTCTGCCCCTCTCTACACAGCAGACTACAGTTGTGGTCAAAGGTTTTGAGAATGACTCAGCAGTGGGATCGGGGCACCATCAGTGCAGAGCTTGCTCAGGACTGGCAGCAGGCAGGTGTGAGTGCATCTGTACAGGTGAAGACATTTGGAGGAGGGCAGCAAAGGAGCCACTTCTCTCCAGGAAAAAACATCAGGGACAGACTGATATTCTGCAAAAGGTACAGGGATTAAACTGCTGAGGACTGGGGTAAACTCATTTTCTCTGACGAATCCACTTTCCGATTGTTCGGGCCATCCAGAAAACACCTTGTCTGGAAAAGACAAGGTGGGCGCTACCAATACTATCATTCCTGTGTTATGCCAACAGTGAAGCATCCTGAGACCATTCATGTGTGGGGTTGCTTCTCAGCCAAGGGTGTGGGCTTATTCAAAATTTTGCCTAAGAACACAGCCATGATAAAAGAATGGTACCAACACATCCTCCAAGACCAACTTCTCCCAACCATCCAAGAACAATTTGGTGATGACCAATGCCTTTTACAGCATGATGTAACACCATGCCATAAGGCAAAAGTGATAACTAAGTGGGTCGGGGAACAGCGGCTGGACAAACATAAACCCACAAATTCTGACAAATATTGATTACGCAAGAATTGGCTGCCATCAGTCAGGATGTGGCCCAGATGTTAATTTACAGCATGCCAGGGCGGATTGCAGAGGATTGCAGAGTATTATAATGCTTGTAATTATACTTCAGTATACCATAGTTACTACTGACGAAAAGATCTAAGCAGCAAACTTTTGACCACGACTATACAACCTCTCGGTCTGCCCACCTCCACACAGCAGACTACTTTCTCATTTTGCCCTAATGTGATGTCCACGTTGGCTGGAAGAGGGAAGGCCATTAGCAGCGGAGCAGTGTTGGTGTCTGTCTGTGCTTTGCAGAGCCAGACTTCTGGCTAATAATGTTCCTGTAGAGGAGAACAGAAGATTGGGAGACCCCTGCCATTACCCTCCATATCCTCCAGTAGATTCAATAAAAGCTCCTGATAGTAAGACTGTCCAAAATGGGTGAGTGTTCGAGGTGTACATGGATAAGATAGGCCTCCAGGAAGGGGCAAGACACTGCTGAAGATCCCAAGTCCCAGCATCCCCTAAATGACCAACTTGGAGGCCGGTTAACATCACTACAGGAGAAGGTGGAAATCAGCCACAATATAAGGGCCTGACCAAATGAAGTTGATTACAGTGTTGCCGTGGTAATCCAATATTAATTGATCAATGCCGTCAATGTCTTGTCATATGCCAGTGCCTCAGCATCCACCAGATTTTAAAACCCTTGGAGAAGCACTTCTTTACTGACCAAACACAGAGGTGACTCTCAAACCACATTACCCATATTGTCTGGCCCTATTTAGTGCGCCCTAAAGGGAATAGGGTGCTATTTTCAAGGCAGCTTAGAAAACAGGAAGGAGAAAATAACAGGTAGAGCTATCACAGCTACAGTAAGATTCGGTGCTGACATATACCAACATTATTATTATAGACATAACATTCTGTTAAATTACATTATACACTCTAGCATTGGTGCAATTGAGTACTTCCTAGTTGATTTAAGAAAAAAAAGCTTGGTTGGATGTATTTTAGAGGACGCTTCCTTGACTATGTGTACACGGAGCTTCTGCAATGCATTGGGAGATGTTTGAGACAGGCTCATTCAGACAACTGGATGAGAAAACAACATTTGGGAATGGAGGAAAAAAGGTGGGGTTGAGAAATGTCTGGGAGTGATGCCAAGGCCGACAGTGCCTACCACACCCCCATACAAACACACAGACATTAGTAAATGGTGTGTAGCACAGTGTATTTTCGTCAGAGGCTGTGTAGTATGTTTGTTGCATAAGTAGCCTTTAGTGCTACATTTTAATGTCTGAAGCTATAAGCTGTTTCTGTGAACGGAGACACATTAAAAGCAAGTATGACAGCAGCTCTGTAGAGCAGGATTATACTGGAGTTATCAACAGTACAGGTTTGGTTTCATACAGGCCTCATTTAGCCTATGTGACAGACCAGCGTACTATACGACAGTGACAGGGACTAAAACACACACAGTCATAGACTTCAGAGACACTAACCCTTCTCCAGACAACACAGTCATATCAATTACCACACTCTCAAGGATGACAAATAGATTGGCATCATCTTTTGGTTTTAAAAGGTTTTCAAATACAGTAATATTAATAATTAATTCAACTTATATAGCGCTTTTTTTCAAGGAACCGAAATGCTTTGCACAGTGAGCAGGAAAGCCCACCTCATCCACAACCAATGTGTAGCACCCACTTGGGTGATGCACAGCAGCCATTTTGCACCAGATCGCTCACCACACATCAGCTATTACAGGGAGGTGAGTAGTTATATATGCCAATTAGAAACGAGGGGGATTTATAGGTGGCCATGATTAAAGTGAGGCCTGGTTGGGAATTTGGCCATGACCACCGGGGTTAACACCCCTACACTTACGATAAGTGCCATGGGACTTTTAATGACCACAGAGAATCAGGACACCCGTTTTACGTCCCATTCGAAAGATGGCACCGTACGCAGGGCAGATGTCCCCATCACTAACCTGGGGCATTGAGAATGATCTTTAGACCAGAGGGAGGAGTGCCCCCTACTGGCCCTCCAACACCACTTCCAGCAGCACTGGTCTCCCATCCAGGGACAAACCAGGCCCTGCTTAGCTTTAGAAGCAAACCAGGAGTGGTATACAGCTCCTACTCAGAAAGAGAAAGAGGGAAGCAGAGTTACTGACTGCATTCCAGATTGGAGATTCTCACCAACCTTTATGAATCTAAAAACCATTAGATGGGAGGAAGAACGAACAGGGTCCTTACAGCCTAGACCTGTCTAACAAAAAATATCATCCATACAACCACTATCATTCACAGAGCCACTATCATCCATACAAACATCATCATCCACAGAGCCACTATCATTCATACAAACAACATCATCCACAGAGCCACTATCATTCATTCAGCAAATATCATCCACAGAGCCACTATCATCCATTCAGACACCATCATCCACACAGAGCCACCATCATCCACACAGAGCCACCATCATCCACACAGAGCCCCCATCATCCACAGAGCCACTATCATCCATACAACCACCATCATCCACAGAGCCACTATCATCCATACAAACATCATCATCCACAGAGCCACCATCATCCATACAACCACCATCATCCACAGAGTCACTATCATCCATTCAGCCACTATCATCCACAGAACCACAATCATCCACAGAGCCACAATCATCCATACAACCACCATCATCCACAGAGTCACTATCATCCATTCAGCCACTATCATCCACACAGCCACAATCATCCACAGAGCCACAATCATCCACAGAGCCACTATCATCCACAGAGCCACTATCATCCATACAACCACCATCACCCACAGAGCCACTATCATCCATTCAGCCACTATCATCCACAAAGCCACTATCATCCATTCAGCCACCATCATTCACACAGAGCCACCATCATCCACAGAGCCACTATCATCCATACAACCACCATCATCCACAGAGCCACTATCATCCACAGAGCCACAATCATCCTCAGAGCACCAATAATTTACATATGCACTATCACCTACAGAACCACCATCATCCCGGTAAAGCCAGAAAAGGACTGGCCTCCCACTTGAGTCCGGACCCTCTCTATGTTTCTTCCTAGGTTCCACCTACTAGGGTTTTTTTCCTAGCCACTGTGCATCACTTGTTGCTTGCTCTTTGAGGTTTTAGGCCAGGTATCTGACAAAGCACTGACAAAGCAGAGTCAGCCTACAGAAGTTTGGTGCTCCAAGTTTTACACCTCCCCTCAGGACATGGTCTGCCCCCCTCCACCTCACCTTTACCTATCCAGTATCCACCCAGCTCTCATCGTTGCTCTACAGCTGCTCTAAAGCTCATTTTGTTGGCAGGGTGCACCTGCCAACTGAAAGATAATGTGAAAAGTTGCAGTTAAATGAACACTAGAGACAAAATGCCTACATAAATATATCAACATTTTCAGGTACAGTTAGAACTTGAGCCATGCACTTGTATACCATTTTGACGGGCGGGGGGGGCACAGATATGTAGATTGACTTTTATTACTCTGACTTAAATCACTATTATTGTGCTTGTATAATTGTTCATGGGAAAAGGAGTTGTCCATGATGTGAGCAAAAAGAGTGTAGTGTCCATTGAGGCCTGTACAGCCATGTTAGTGGTTCAGACTATTTAATTGCCTGATGGTCCGCGGGAAGAAGCGCTTACATAGTCTGGTCATTTTTGACAGAATGCTTCTGAACTTAAGATGTCTGGTGGACCTGAGTGGCTGGAACAGATTGTGGCTTGAGTGACTGGCATCAGCAATGATCTTCTTTGCTTTCGCACAACATCCTGTTTTCCAGGGAGTGCAGAGGAGATCCGATGACACGTTCGACTGAGCGTCGGACCCCCTGGAGAGCCATTCGGTCAGCCATCTTTGAGTTTCCATACCAGGTAGAGATGCATCCTGTCAGTGTGTTCTCGATGGTGCCCCTGTAGAAAACGGGGAGAGCTTTCTTGGACAGACTGAATTTCTTCAGCCTCCTGCGTTTGTACAGACGCTGCCGTGCCTTCTTCCCCACGATTATTTCTGCCTCATGTCATCAAAAACACCTAACTTAAACTTGTCATTTCATGGCTAACTGAGGTATTACAGTCTACTTTTAAATGTTGTACATATTAAACATCCAGGGAGGTTTAAAACACTATTTTGTTTATTGCTAAATTCACAGACTGCATTTTTTATTATAGGTCACAGAGGTCTGGTGTTCTGACACTGTACTCTCAGTGTAGGATAGCATCATGTGTACACTCTCAGAAAAAAGGTACGAGAATGTACCAAAAATGGTATAAAGCTTGTCACTGGGACTGTACTCTACCGAGGTACGAATATTGTACCCATCAGAATGGGTCTGTATTTTTACCATTGATATCTGTACCTCTAAAGGGCCACTTACGTACCTTGAGAGACAAAACTGTTCTCCAAGGTACACATAAGTAAACTCAAAGGTACAAATATTATCCTTAGGGCATTAAATGTGTACAGATGTGTTCCTCAATGTACATAAGTGGTACATTCTCTTACCTTCTTTTCTGAGTGTACCGCAATTCTCTAATTTGCGTTTGACAGTGTTGCCAGAAACTAGAATGCTATATACTTCAGACTGGACAATCTGTGAATATATATTGAGATAACAGCGCATTCACATTTGTCTCACAGCGGGACAACTGTAGGGAAACTCACCCAACTCTAGAGTTTGCGTACAACAATTTAGATTTTTGTTGGGCAGCAAGTCTCAAAATTCTTTGGAAAACCAAACACAACGTAAAGATGCTCATACTGTGGTTTTAGTTGATTCCTTCCAGGGTGTCAAATTGTTCTCTTTCCCAGCCCTCTATCTCCACAACCCCCCCCACCGGTCTCTCCCTTTCTCTCCTCTCAGTGGACTACCACCCTGTATGTATTAATCATCATCTGCAGCCTGCTTTGAAATCCTAAACGTTCACCATGTGTATTCTTTCTGAATCACTAAAAGGCCATTAGGATACAGTGAGTCTCCAATAGCAGCCTGTTTCCTTTGTAGTGCACTGCTCTGACCAGTTCTGGGCATACTTTATAACCCTAACAGGCATTAATATCGTTGCGGAATCGCACAGACCATCATTAATAATAGAGCATGCTAAATTACTAGCTACATTTTGGAACATGAAGACAGCTCATTAGATAACAGTTCTGCAGGCGACGCATGGATGTGTGGTGAAAATTTCTGACCGTAAAGAAAGTTAATGTGAGAAGTGGATAAAAGCAGTTTTATTAGTATGAAGGAGACATGGATGCATCTGTCTTTCTGTCTCTACTACTGAGGTAGATATTAATAGTTATAATGCATTCCTTATTTCTCGCTCCTGGTTCTTTCATTTGAGGCCAGCCTTTTTCTGAAGAACACAATAGGAGGCCTAGTAGAATCAGATTGCTAGCTCGCTCACTCTCTCGCTCTCTCTCCAATTTATGTCAGATAGCTCTCTCTCTCTCCTTTCCCATGAGGCTGTGTGGGAGCCAGCCTGCGATCTCACTATGGCTGTAAATCTTTGGGCGCACTTAAGCCCTCCACTCCTCTCTCTAATGTATCCTGAGGACCATAGCTACGGCAGTGTGTGTGTGTGTGTCTGGATGTGTGCCCTGGCACTTTAATTTGTACCGACAGAGAGGATAGACAATGGTGTTGAAGACAGGTGGTCACGGAGGAGAAAGAGAAACGGTCTATGTCAGACCTCTCAAATACCTCACAAATAAGGTAATGTTAAACAAATCCATAAAACTGTATTCTAAAGAAACCAAACTATAGTACTGTAGTATATTGGCCTATGTAGTATATATACACCGATTAGCCATAACATTATGACCTACTGCCTAATATTGTGTAGGTCCCCCTTCTGGCACCAAAGCAGCAGCCCCATACGTAACAAACTGGGATGCACTGTGTTCAGACACCTTTCAATCAGAACCAGCATTAACTTTTAAATGTTTAGCTCATCTGTTGGATCAGACCACACAGGGCAGCCTTTGCTTCCCACAAGCATCAATGAACATTGGCCGACGATGACCCAGTTTCCGGTTCACCACTCTTCCCTCATTGGACCACTTTTGATAGATACTGACCACTGCAGACTGGGAACACCCCACAAGAGCTGCAGTTTTGGAGATGCTCTGAGTCAGTCATCTAGCAATCACAATTTGGCCACTGTCAAAGTTGCCTAAATCCTTAAGATTGTCCATTTTTCCTGCTTCTTCATTTTGTACTCAAAGTTTAAAAGCTGGAAAAATCAGCAAGCAGATAGAATAGAGACTCTATTAAAAGCTAGGTTTAGACCCATCACAGGTGGTTACTATAGCATAACTGCAACACAGTCCAGTGCTTGGGCTTCAAACCGGCATTCAGAAACAGGGCTAAAGGTTAATGTATTCATTGGAAGTTCAGAGG
The DNA here is from genome assembly GCA_016801145.1 of Umbra pygmaea. Classification (NCBI taxonomy): domain Eukaryota; kingdom Metazoa; phylum Chordata; class Actinopteri; order Esociformes; family Umbridae; genus Umbra; species Umbra pygmaea. The sequence continues at coordinate 1,249 of JACXGM010010153.1, read as the reverse complement.
GGTCACGAGGCTCAGTGTCTTGATGCCTTCATGTCAGGAGGGACGATAGCTACCAGGATGCCCCAGGGGGTAGGGGGCTAAAATCCAATAACACAACAGCATTACCCTGCCTACCAATTAGTGCTGAGACCCTAGGCCAAAAACAATTAGCTAATGTGGTACAGCTGGTGCCTCTTCAGCAAATCTGAATGCAGCTGATCGGGAGCCAAGGCACTGAAAGGCCTACAGTGAAACTGTGTGTGTTTGTCTTAACCATAGTTAACTGCTGATTAGTAGGGATAGTATAATAATAGTGGTTAGTATATTAATTGTGGTTTGTATTATTATAGTGGTTAGTATAGTAATAATGGTTAGTATATGAATACTGGCTAGTATAGTAATACTGGTAGTATTGTAATACTGGTTAGTTTAGTAATACTGGATAGTACATTAATACTTGTTAGTATAATAATAGTGGTTAGTATAGTAATACTGGTTAGTATACTATACTAAGCACTATTAGTATAGTAGTATAGTATAATACTATACTAGTATTACTAGTATAGTAATACTGGTTAGTATATTAATACTGGCTAGTATAGTAATACTGGTTAGTATATTAATAATGGCTGGCTAGTATAGTAATTCTGGTTAGTATATTTATACTGGTTAGTACAGTAATATTGGTTAGTACAGTAATACTTGTTAGTATAATAATACTGGTTAGTATAGTAATACTGGTTAGTATATTAATAGTTGTTAGTATAGTAATACTGGTTAGTATGTTAATACTGGCTAGTATAGTAATACTGGTTAGTATATTAATAATGGCTAGTATAGTAATACTGGTTAGTATAGTAATACTGGTTAGTATATTAATAGTGGTTAGTACAGTAATACTTGTTAGTATAATATTACTGGTTAGTATATTAATAATTGTTAGTATAGTAATACTGGTTAGTATAGTAATATTGGTTTGTACAGTAATACTTGTTAGTATAATAATACTGGTTAGTATAATAATACTGGTTAGTATAATAATACTGGTTAGTATAGTAATATTGGTTTGTACTGTAGTGGGAAATTAATGTTTATAAGATCCAAATAGTGACTCCTTCAACAGCTGGTTTCTCATCCCTCCTGGGATGAATTAAGATTCATGGAAAGGGGGAAACCCCAATGTATGTCACACATTTAAACCTGTACCTACGTGTTGTTGGGTTGTGATCCACCCATAAAGGGAGTTTGATAGTATTACTTGTAAAGGTTA
>JACXGM010010152.1:6518-26804 GCA_016801145.1 Umbra pygmaea | reverse complement strand
GCAGATTTTGACTAATGCAGAGTAAACAATATACTATGGATTTTCAGACAGGTAGGCTATTGCAGGCAAAGCAGAATTAAATAAGCAAAGGGACAGGGGAGAATCCAAGACAAAATCCGTATACAACAAAGCATGGGTCAAACCAGAATAATAACAATAAGAATGAATGCTCAGTGTAAGAAGTCAATACTCACAATACCTCGCAAAGAGGCAAGGAGAGGTGTGTGACATAAATACTGTATGGAGTGAGCAGGTGTGGGGAATTAGGCTAATTGTGTCCGGGTATGGGAAATGTAGTTCTTTGGAGACCTGACTAGGGAAGCTGTAGTACTGTGGAGACCTGACTAGGGAAGCTGTAGTACTGTGAAAGGGAACAGGAAATGTTACAGAGTCCAGGTATGGGAAATGTAGTTCTGATCAGCATAAACAAAGGATGTGGCTGTTTCCAGGGAAGGGGAACTGGGAAACGTTACACCCTAAGCTGTCCAGCGTAAGTTTTTGAGTTCACTCGGTAGTGACGTCAGTGGGTGGTAAGCCGTAAAAGTGTGTAAACTCTCTGTGAATATGCGTACTCCGGTACAGTGGGTGGCAGTATATGCTAGCTAACAGCTGTCTGTTTGGATCTGCCATTATTCAAAGAAGTAGTGAATGATAAATGCCTATGAAATGGAAGATGAAAACGTCTGTTTGTTAGAGCATCCAAGTTTGGATGTACATATGGCACGGAGAGTATTGGGAACGTTCTTCACCATTTCCAAAATGAACTGGAAAAAACAACCAAATCCTGATAGATGGCCAATCAGTAAGTCCTGTAAACTTAGCATGGTATTTCTAGCCAGCTAGCTAATCATATCACATCCTTGGATTTATTGTCACTAATGCAATAATTTGCTTATGCCTACCTTATGGACTCGGGATCATGAAGGTACAGTAATCATTTGCAGTGTTGTTGCTAGTTATATTAGAGCTTGGTTCATGACGTTAATCGTGTTGGTTAGGTATTGTCCTGCTCAAGTTACAGGATACAGACAAAGTTGTTACTGTTTACACAGAGACTGCATGTAGAAATGGGAAAGAGCAGTAACGCTAGCTAAAATCTGTCTATTGTAAACACAATACAATCGCTGCTCTACATTCATCTAATCAACAAATATATATTTTATACTGTTTTAACAGCCAAATTGATTGTCCCTTTTTATGTATTCCAGTCAATTTCTTTTGGAGTGGATGTTACGAGGCAACAAACTGGGAAAAAGGGAACCGTCATTTTACCTGCCTGTGAGGTCGGATTGATTTGAGAAATACTCTCTTGATGGAAATACAAAGGATTTTGTAAGAAAGATCTATTTAAGGAAACAGTACTGTGAATAAGTTTACTGTGTAGATATCTGAATAAATGATTAAATACAAATACATGACCTCTTTTTAATAACATTTAATCTTTGAATAAAAATTATCATTGTCATCATAAATTTGATTGAAATATAAATTTCTAACTTATGTTCACTCATTATGTCAAGGCTGTATTCATATTTTATATTCGATGAGACACTCCCCCTCCAACATGTAAGTATGCTCTTAATGTAACCACCAATATATTGATAGGCTAATATGCACACATATATGGTCCCCCTCAATTGTCACGTCATGCTTACTGCCTTGATAGCAGTGGTTGTTCATCTAGACCTACAGTTATTTCAGGTTTTCACTCCAACCCCAGATAATGTAGATTTGTTTAGCTGATGATCAAGTTGAATATTAATTTTCTATTGTATGTACAACACTGATTAGTAGTCTGTGGGTTTATTGAAGTCCCTTTACTAGCCTGATGTTTCTTAAAAAATTACATCACATGCACATATGGTGATCTATAAAAAGATTTACAAGTGTTATCACAACAAAGTGCAATGTGACAGTTGTCATCTACGAATACAATTCAAATCAAACACACTTTAACCTAAAAATAATATATATACATTTTGGGAAAAAATAAAGTCTTATAATCAATTTATACCATTTATTTTATTACAGCATAACAAAATGATTTCACATGTACCAGGCGATGATGGGTGGTAATGGGTGGACTATGAGCACGTATTTTGTCACATCAACACAATTTGGTGGTCTTGTGCAGGGACAACATGGTCTGAAGAGGTTGAAGATCTTGGGTCTCCTGCAATGTTCACTGACGGCAGTGTGCACCTTGACAGAGATAGGAGTCATAAATCTAATTTATTTATAAAGCTGAACTTACAACAGCAGTTGTTTCAAAGTGCTTTGACAGACAGCTGGACCAAAATCCCCAAGAGCAAGCAACAAAAGGGATGCACAGTGGCTAGGAAAAAATCCCTAGTAGGTGGGAGCTAGTAAAATACAGAGAGAGGCCAGACTCAAGGAGGTGGCCTTCTGGCTGTACTGGGTGGGGGATGTGTAGGTACACAGCCCATTGTTCTAAGGTCACATTCTCAGTCCTAAAAAGAAAATAGGAATGGGTAGGCTGTGACCATAGTCTTTGTGTAACATCAACACATTTTAGTGGTCTTGTGAAGGGAGAACTCAATGCTCTCTGCAGCTGTACAGCTGGAGTCACCAGTTGGAAAAGTGATCACCAACATCTTTGCAGTGTTGTAGTCAAGACCACCTAACCCGAGACCAAGACAAGACCAGAGTGTATCGAGACCGAGACATGACCAAGACCTTTAGGGGCCGAGACCAAGCCGAGACCAACACAGAGGGAGGGCGAGACCGAGTCAAGACCAAGACCAGCGCCCCAAACTACATGACACAATAAAATGTGAAACATGATCAAAAGAGCTTCTCAAATTTATCTGAAAGATCCACATTCCCATAAAAACACAGATTTTAAACACTGAAAGCTGAAAATAACTTAACCATCTTTATTCAATAATCCTGGGTGACTTCCATCATTAAGTACAGAATGTAAAACAATGATTCATTGTTCATCACTAAAGTCTTCACTTTTCTCTGCCTTTTCTCAACAATACATAAAGTTATGTTGTTTTTAAACCAACAACAATCTTTTTATTCAAAACCACATAGCTAAATGTGTAAAAAAAAGTCAAATATTCAACATTTAAAATGGAGAAAAGCTGTGTATTGTAATGAATACAGTAAATATATATTTGAAATGTTTATGTTTAAGAACAACTATTGTAAGCAAGAGTCTTTTATAGCTTTTATGTGTAATCAAACCAACAAAAGATATCTAATACAAAGAGGTCAGAAAGTCAGTGGCCTAACTGCATGTGATTTATAAAAGTACAAAATTAATTTATTGGGAGCAGTTTCATCAAAAAGTTAACACAATATAAATCGATGGTATTTTGGCCATCACATTTTTTCAAATAGGTAAACAAGGAAGTTAAATGATTGATATGGTATGGGCCAGAGAGTGGGTGCTGGTAAAAAGTAATATATTTGATATGCAACTGTAAAGTGGAACTTAAAAATGAGCTCTCTGAAAGTAACGTGCCATGTGCCATACAATGACTTATTTAATTTAGTAATTTCTGATATAAGTTGAGGTGCATTACTCAGTCTCCAATCTCTGCTCATATCTCAGGTTAGCTCTCTCACCCAAACGAGGGAGTGTCACCTCAGCGTGTAGCTTTAATGTCGGGAGCTGTATGCAGCTGATATTAGCTAAGGTCGATATAACTTAACATTAGCTACACACGCGCAGCATTTTGTCTACATTACTTATTGATCAAATAAGACTATGGTGGGACAAAAAATTCGCTTTGGATCAGGAGCATTGATAAGAGGACTCGTTAACGTCGAGGGCATACAATATCGATGGTTCATAAAACTTAGAACCCAGAGCCGTATATAAAGATGGCTTTATATATGGCTCTCTTAGAACCGGTTCTTGAGTGGAACCGTTTTCAATCCCCATCCGAGGCAGGTTGCTAACGTTAGCTAGCCAGCTTTGCTAAACATCACTCTTACACATAGCTTACCTTTCTTTGTGCTTCCTTTCTAAGTGACGATAAAAGATTTGAAGTAGTCCCCACCGTCTCTGAAATTGAAGCACTGCAGTATTTACAAAAAGCTGTATGCTTTCTTATGGATGTTGTTTCACAAATATATTCTTTATGATTTTTATAGCCGGATTGTACTACTGAAGATTTTGCAGACATCTTGCTCCCAGACAAATACAGCTCACTTTCTTGTGAGTGAAAGGGGGAGGGGATGGGTGACAGCAGTAACAAAAATACATAATTAGCAATGACCAATAAGTCACGTTATTGCTTGGATTTGAATCAGTACGATTTACATCCAATAACAGCAAGGATGTTAACAAAAAATAGACAATATACTGGCTATTTTGTGATATTTCCACAGTTATGGTCTTGACTGGTCTTGAAAAAATTCCAGAGTCCTCAATGTCCGAGACCGAGACAAGTACAAATGTGGTCGAGACCGAGACGAGACCGAGACCATCAACACTACATCTTTGACTTGGGCACCAGCACAGCAGGGAGGGCAAAGGATGGGGACAGGAAGAGGTCATCAAGCCACATTTTCCATGGGTTTGGGTCCTGCTAGGATGAACATGACAACAGAAACATTAGAGCCTTGGATCTTGGGTATAATAACTTGGTACAGAACAAACGCCAAAATAAATACATAATCTGCCTCTAGCCCCCTGTCACAAATGAATGAGACTTTATAACCCAGTGCAATGCTGCAATAGTTTACCCTGTGTAAATATCCAGTATAAATAGAGAATTGCTATGAAAAATAAAAAAAAATTAGGTCAAACCTGAATTAGGTTTGACCGCCAGAGCTGAGTCTGTAAGTTTGTGTAGTACACTACTTGCTGAATAGTGCTTAGGCCTATGTGCCTCTATTTCAGGTTGTTACAGATTTTTCTTTGAGTGCATACTGACTGTATGAGAAAAATGACGACATTGAAATGTTAGACATACCACTGCAGTACACATCGGTACCATTGATCCTTCTGATGAAGTTGATGGCATATGATTCTCTGAATAATAAATAAAAAAGTTTATTAAATCACGCAAAACATTTCACTATATGTACATTTGGTAGGGCCTCCTTGCATTGCCACAAACTGTATTTGCCATCACTATAAGTATGTGGTGTTTGAGGAAGACACTCATGAGTGGACAAAAGAAATCTCAGTCCTTTCAGAAACAAATGTAAGCCATTGTTATAACAATGGCTCTAGGTGGACATGTATCCCTTACCCCAATCAATAGTCCAAAAATATCCCTTCCCTACAGTCTTGTATATTTTTTTGTATCATATGTGTAAATGCATGCAACCCATGATGAGTAAGGTTTTTTATTGTTAAGCCCCCTTGGCTCCTGGACCAGTGTGCAAAATTTGGGGGCCATACAAAAAAAGTCAACATCAAAATGCTGCACACATTTCTTACTGTATTTCTAAACATATTTAAAAATCCTAGCTATTTTTCATTTCCAAAAAGTGTTGGTGTTGGATGATGTCCTACATCATTGCAGAGCAGGGTTGATTTTGGCAGCTTTTTAGACATTTCAGTTTGTTTTTATCAGTCTACTGTAACTATGGACAACATGACTTATGTGGTTGGACAAGGCTGTCTGACAAAATAGGAAACAGAAAATATTTTGTTTTAGTTTCATTTTAGTCTTTTTATTCTTTATTTGAGATCATGTAAATTCAGATAACCTCCTATATCCCATCATCTGCAGAATCCAAATTCAGTGACCAAATACATTACAGCTTTTGTCTAGTCTTTGGATACTAATGAATTTTTTTTAACTAAGACTAATATGGCTGCCAAAATCAACCCTGTTGCAGAGTTGTTCTTTTTTCAGTTTCTAATTCCTACTTCCTTCTGGTAATGTGTTTAGTAAAAAAGACGGATTTCGAGACGCAATAGTTCCGGCTGTGTCTAACCAACAGAGATAAGCCACCACTCATTATTTTCCTCTGATCTTCTTTGTTCCACCGCGTAAACATAGTTTTATATTCCCACATTCACACATTCGCATGCTCCACGGTTACGACACAAAATCTTCCACCGTGCCGACTGCAGAGTGCCGAATCTCAGACAAGAAATACTGTAGCTATCGGTGAACGGAGTACTAACGGACCAGCGTAAAAGTGCATCCCCAAGAGCTTCGGTTTCTATACGAGAGATTACACATTTCGTTTATTAAATAGCTTTTTTCGAATGTTGAAATACTTATCAAAAAAAGCAAAAGTACACTGTTCATAATGCCATCTAACAGCCACAAGGCATGAATTTATTCAAATATCAACTGCAGAAATTTAAGGAGTACTTTAAAGCAAAAAATGCACCATTTTTGAAATAGCTTTCTAATTTTTTTAGATACTAATCTCAAAATGCATCAGAATACTCTCCATAGTACCGTCTAACAGCCGCAAGACATGATTTTCATCAAATATCAATCGTTGATTTTTAAGGAATATTTTAAAGTAAACAATGCTCCCTTTTCGAAATAGCTTTCTCAGTTTTTTAGATATTCTTCTCAAACTGCATCAGTATACTCTACATAGTACCATCTAATAGCCGCAATACATGTTTTTCATCAACTTTAAATCGTTGATCTTTATGGAACGTAATAAAGCTATAATAGCACCCTTTTTGAAATAGCTTTCTCATTTTTTCAGATATTAATCTCAAAATGCATCAGTATACTCTACATAGTACCATCTAATAGCTGCAACACATGACTTTAATCAAATATCAATTGTTGATTTTTAAAGAAATATTTTAAAGTTAAAAATGCACCCTTTTTGAAATAGCTTTCCCAGTTTTTGAGATATTCATCTTAAAATGCATCAGTATACTCTACATAGTACAATCTAACAGCCGCAAGATATGATTTTCATTCAATTTAAATCATTGACCTTTATGGAATGTAATAAAGCTATAATAGCACCCTTTTTGAAATAGTATTCTCAGTTTTTGAGATATTAATCTCAAAATCCATTAGCATACTCTACATAGTGCCATCTAATAGCTGCAAGACATGTTTCTCATCAAATTTAAATAGTTGACCTTTATGGATTGTAATAAAGCTATAATAGCACCCTTTTCGAAATAGCATTCTCAGTTTTGGTTGTATTCTTCTCAAAATGCATCACTCTACACTCCGTCATACCATCTGACAGCCACAAGACATAATTTTCTTCAAATATTATCTGTTGATTTTTCAAGAATATTAAAAAAAAAATCTCTATCATTCCATAATGAAGCCATATGTGAACATCGTACAGATGCGCTGTCGTGTCCTGTGGGCTAAGGCTCATTTAAAATGGACTATATCAAAGTGGAAAAGTGTTCTATGTTCCAATGAGTCCGAATTTGACATTCTTTTTGGAAGTCACGGACGCCGTGTTCTCCGGGCAAAACAGGAGGGAGACCTTATATGGGTTCCTTGGTGCATGATAGAGCTTAAGTTGGCATCTACAGATGGCATGGCGAATTGTGTTTACCGACAGTGGTTTCTGGAAGTATTCCTGGGCCCATTTAGTAATGTCATTGACATTATAATGCCAATGGGTGATGCAGTGTCATCTGAGGGCCCGAAGACCACGGGCATCCAATAAAGGTCTTCGGCCTTGTCCCTTACGCACAGTGATTTATCCAGTTTCTCTGAATATTTTGATGATGTTATGCACTGTAGATAATGAGATTTGCAAAGCCTTTGCAATTTGACTTTGAGAAAAGTATTCCACAATCTTTTTACACACTCTCCAATCATAGATCCTTTAGCAACATTGGCCTCAACAGAAGTGGACTTCAGCCATCTGGTCTCAATTAGGATCTCAAATGCACCAAAGTAAGTTTAAAGATGACTCACAAATTGGAGAGCCTCTGCCCATCTTTACTTCTAAAAGACCAAACTGTCAAAAACAGAGTCCATGAGAGTTGCATGATGGCACCACGTCCTCTAGTTGGGACTGAGCTCACAACCCAGCACCGTGCAGCTCGATTTGCATCTGCCAAAGAACACCAAAACCGGCAGGTCCACCATTGGCACCCCGTTTTCTTCACAGATATGAGCAGGTTCTTAGAACGTGACACACTTGAAAAAGAGTCTGGAGATGCTGTGGCAAACACTGTGCTGCCTGCAACATCATCCAGTTAGACCAGTTTGGCGGTGGGTCAGTGATGGTCTGTGGGGGCATATCCTTTGAGGATTGAACAGACCTCCACATGCTAGCCAACAGTACCCTACTGCTGTTAGGTACATGGATGCAATCCTGACTCCATTCATCATACCTTGTGCTGATGCAGTGTGCGCTTAGTTCCTCCTGGTGCAGGACAAAGCCTGGCATCATGTGGCACGTCTAATCAGTTCATGGATGATGAAGGCATTATTGCAATTTTTCTGGCTCTGTATTGTCTTCGTGCTCATATTGACGTTTATTCTGTATGTCAATTAATTATTATTCTGTTATAATTAAGTTTCAGCACGTCAACAATGTGTATCACATTTATTAAAATTGTTTATGAATCTTCAAACATTTGTTGTCTTTCTATCATGCTTTGGTTCAATCCCAATAACATTCTAATCAATCTTCCTAATTATTTGTAAAATAAAAAACACTTGTTTACACTGTACAATACACAAAATTGTAGTCACACATAGTTTACCAAACATAGTCAGTGGTAAACTGACCAAAACTAGTGGATTTAAAGAAAATACTTTCAAATACTTTGAAAGATATATTGATCTTGTCTATCATTAAGTAATGTTTCGATTATCACACTGCTCTCCTTTGAATGCCTCCTTTGAAGTCCTTTCTTTGATACCACCTGTTGCATGCATTAAACTGGATCTGAAATAATAACAGAGTATATTATTACATGTGGAAAATTCACATAAATCCTAACATAAATGAACAATGCAACTCTAGATTTAATAGAAATTCTATAAAACACACAATGCCATGAATAAAATGTCACAGGATTAAATTAGTTTAAATTGCAAATGCAAGTACGATCTGGCACCACATCCAGTATTCCAGATTCTTTATGCGCAAAACCAGACATTAAAAGTTAATCACAACATGGCAGAGCCTTGGAATAGACTAGATGGATGATTGCACCATGTCTCTGTTGGCTTCTGCCACAGCAATGTACCTAATGTAAGTCGCTCTGCATAATGTCTGCTAAATGACTCAAATGTAAAAATGTAAAAACATTGCCTTTACAATAAGAACAATGCAGATGGTCTGCGTCTACATTAGAAATGGTTCGGAGCCACAAAATCCTTCAGCAACAATGGCCTTGACAGAAGTTGACTTCAGTCATCTGGTGTCAATTAGGATCTCAAATGCACCAAAGTAAGTTTAAAGATGACTCTGCCGTTCTGGTAGAAGGTTGCAGCTAAAGAGTGACAGTAGCTAGTTGTCGAATAGAATTGCCATAAAGAGAATAAATGTCAAATGTGCCAAGTCAGATTCACAAGCAAAGCAGGTCTTAAATTAAGTGTCTTAATGCTAACCTGATATACACAACATTGACACGTGTTCTTTTCATTATAACTAGTAATGCATTTCAATATTATTATTACATGGCATTTTCTTGACCATTATAATTTATCTTAAAATCTTTAACTACCTTTCTTTTCAACACTTTGATGTCATCATCTGTAGGCTGTGTTGAGGATTCTCTGTTGTCCTTAGAGGAGCATGGTGACGTTAAAATCTATAATGAATGTTGTAATGATTATTGATATACACAAAACTTACATACTGTAGTATATCTGTTATTTTCATAATAACAATGTTATCATTTCATGGTCATGACATGCTATTCACCACTATGAACAACAATGAGATATATAGTATGTTTTATTTTCAAAATGATAACATGTAACCAATTGCAATGTTATATTTATGATATTATAATTCAATTAAAATGTTTAATACATTTTCTGTGAACACTTGGATGTCATCATCTGTAGGCTGTGTTGAGCAGTCTTTTGAGTGTTTGGAGCAGGTCATTGGCAGTGGAATCTAAAGTGAATTTGTATTGATTATCTACAAAAACAACAAGTCTTAAATTAACAACTATGTGTAGCTGTGTGAACATTTCAAAAGTCGCACTTGTGAAGTTTGCCTTTTGTTGCCTTTAGAGGTTGGCACATTTGCAGGAGGATGAAAGTACTTTGTTTTCTTCTTTTTTGGGGGGGCTTCAGGGCTGTCTGTTCTTTTTGCCCACTGTTCCTCAGAATGCTCTATCCTGTTATGTTTACGTGGATTGACAAGCAATGTCCCTGGGAGACCACATTGTATGATGTTCTCCCGGTAGCGCCATGTCAGGGAAGCATGCAATTTCCATACAAATCACCAGGCCAAAGGAATCTTTGTCTGCCCATTATACTGTTCTTAACCATCCCAAACCACTGCTCTGCATAGCTGTTGGTTTCCCTGGTTTTCATACCCTGAGGATGTGGTATGTTGTGCTTTCTGTCTGAGGCATACCTACTAAGGTCCCCCTACAAGATCCCACTCCAAAGGGGAAATATCCCCAGGTAGTCCTTAAAGAGCAACTTGCAGGTTGGACACCTCAATTTAGCATAGTGTTCAGTATTGAAAAACCACTAGATTGGAGAAATATATATCTGCCAAAAACGATATTTAGAGATAAAATTGTATTTAACAATAACATCTACATCTATAATTCACAGATCGGAAGTGACGTAACGCGAGGTAGTCTGTCAAATTCATGCTCAAATTACGGATGAAAATGAAAGTGAAACTAAGCTGATACGATTACGGTTACTGTAAAACTTTCTCTATATCTTGCGCTGTCTCTCAACACTGCTCTAACTACATCGACAAACTCAATGAGAGAGCAAAGCGCAGCTCGTGTTTGGCTCTGCCTACGTCATATGACGCGTTGCTAAAAGACTACATCCCAAAACATTAACTATTAATTCAGATATCAATTTAACCTGCAAGTTGCTATTTAAACAGGACATCCAACAGCTCCAGACAGAAATACGAATTACTACCAGCTTCTTCAACTTTCTCTTTCTCGATATCGCACTTGTAATGAATACTCCAAAGGTAAGAAAAGAACAATGTTTATTTTTAAACAGGTAGTATTATATTCCAAAGGCAAAGGCACAAATGATAATCCAAGGCAGAATAATTCCCAAACAGAGCAGGGGTCAGGCCAGAATATCAATCCAAGACCATAGGTGAAGGCACAAAGGAGAATCCAAGGCAGAAGAATAAACCAAACAATGCAGGGGTCAGGCCAGAATAAAAATATAAGAATGGAGGTGAAGGTACAGAGGTAAATCCAAGGCAGAAATATCAACAAACAATGCAAAGGTCAAACCGGAATAACAATATAGTAATGGAATGTTCAGAATGGAGAACATCAATACTCACAATACCTCGCGAAGTGGCAATGGTGCGTGTGTGCTTTATATATCGACTGGGTGAGAGTAGGTGTACGGAATTAGGGTGATTGAATCCGGGTTATGGGAATTGTAGTTCTGAGCAATCTAGGAAGGGGAAGATGTAGTTCTCAGGGAAGAGGAACTGGGAAACAATACAGCACTTCACATTTTTTTGTACTGCAGAGAAGTCCTTGCTGATAGGTGAACTGGCAAAAATTGAATTGGCATCACTCGGGACCACATCATCTTGGAGGAAGTGTTCCACAACCTCAGTCACCTCAACTTGAAAATTAAATTTGCGAATGCGGTCAGTCAGGACATTTAGACTTTCCCGGACACTGGTTGTGCATTCTTCAGCTAAGAAAACATAGCACATATGAGTAAACACTCCCAAAGCAGTCTCCAGGCTGGTGCTATAAAGGAGGTGGGCAACCCAGTGTGTTGCAAATTCCCTCAGGCCCTTGTCTTTGGTTGCTCTACCAAAGCCTCCTGAGATTGCTTTAATAATATGTGCACTACAGAGATGGAGTATGGTTACATTTTTTATGTCTGTTTTGCTGAGCTCATTCTTGACCAGTAGGTAAGCCCTGTCTAAGTAGGCAATTACATTTTGTTTGTTGAATGCTAGGAGCACACTCTGGATGAGGGTCCAACTGTAGTCTGTTTCAACCTGGTGCACTCTCTGGGTAGTCATCTTGCCTAATTTGTGCAAGGTCTGTAGCATCCAAAAGCACAGGTTTGGTACAGCATGGTCATTAGTCACCATTTCAGACACTGGAAGAGGAGTCTTGTCTTTCCCTTCACCAGGCAAAATCAAACTATAATAGAGCACACGCTTCGGCTGTGAAGGAATGCGGCTGACCACTCCTCCGGTGGCATCCAGGGGCAGAGTGAGAGTTTTTTTTGTCTTAAGTGATGAACAGCAATGCACAATCCTGTCTCGCTATACAGGTGAACACCAAAGGGATCCACCTGAACATGCTGTATGTATCCTGGACATATTTTAAATTTGTCATCACACTCCTTTATAATACTTTGAGACAGGATCAACTCTGTGATCACATCATCATAGAGACGATTGCTCCTTTGTATCTGTGACGAGATCACTTTCAAGACATCTTTCTTCAGACTGCGACTGATGTTTCCAGATATCAGCTCTTGCAATGGTGCCTTCTGCAGCCTTGCATAATATCAGTTGCTTACTCCTTGACTAAGACATTGTGCAATTTTCCCTCTCCTGAGGTGGTTTGCTGGCTGGGCCTTAACCTCCCCTTTGATGTGTTTGACTTGTCCTCTTCGAGTTCTGTATAGACACTTTATTGGCATTTTTAAGGGGCTTTTCCTGTACTGTGAAGAAATACGATGAATTTCATGTAGAAAAGGAACACTTAAAAAGTAAGGGCATCATAATTTTCTTCTCTCCCTGAGCTTAATGTGCTGGTACTTGAACACGAGTGTACAAGTAGGGTAGTGCTTTGTAAACTCTTTGTACAGCACATTTGTCCAGGATTTTTGCAAAACACAGGAGCCAGGCAGAGGCTTTATTTTGTTCCACTTACTCTTGTCAATTTTCATGGTAAACTTTTTTCCTACTGCCTTCATGTGCCTACATCCCTTGTGGTGTTCTTTTTCACAGGCATGCACCTGGTTTAAATCTCCTTTATTAAGCATTGTGTTTGTGGTGCATGATGAATGCACCTTGATATTGAACATCATCATGGTCCAGTAATAAAATCCTCTTCATCACATGGTATTTCCTTTTCGTAAGCATGGTCTGTGATGGTAATACCTGGATAATTAATTATTTCTTCTTTAGGATGCTTATCACCTTCTAGCTCAAACATATCAGCCCCCCATCATCAACTATTTCTTTCCTGATGGCTTGCTCAGTGGAGATACTGTGGTCAGTAGGGGTCAAGTAAACACAGGTAGACTGGACTGAAATATTCTTCACTGGTAAGATAGTGGATAGTGGAAGCAGCTTGTCCAGTAGTGGTAGTCTGGGCAGTAGGGATGTTTTTGCCCACTCTGACAGTGACAGCTGTTTTTACTCCTTTTCTGTCTTGAATCCAAACTAAATTAAGCCATTTCTTGGTATTTTTATTTTCAAAACCAAATAACTTAAATGACAGCTTCTCCCACAAATCAATGTCCATGTTGTGTTTCTGTCTTTAGCATTAATTGAATACAATTCTTTTACCAAAACTTCCTTTCCTCCTACTTTATTCCAGTAACTTGGCTTTTAAATTTTCCTACATTTCTTAGCACGTCCCATGCTGACATTAACTATATGCTATATGGATCTTAACAAATTTGTTATTACTTGCATTTATTACTTTAACTTCACTCCCTAAGTTATGACGTCTTGAAACTTGTTAGTTTACAAAGTTATAGTCCCTAATCACTGCTTGTTTGTTGCATTATGGGACTTGACGTCTTTTGTAGTTATTACCACCCTTTATTTTTACCTCAGGACTTGTTGCATGTTATTTCTGACTTTGGTATATATACCCAACCTCAACGGAAGAATGTCATCAATAATTAAATCTGTGTAGATCATACATTTGTATATGTTTAATAACAATAATGTGCAATAATAATAATAATCTGAGAAACCTAATCGCTCGTAGACGGGGAGGGGGAGGAGGAGGAGGGGAGAGCTATTTTTATCGCGTTAGCAGAAGCCCCGGCCTGTCTTCAGACCGCTCATCAGTGTGTTAAGTAAGCATTAACACACGACAGACTGTGCATTGCCAGGGAATAACCGCACACCTCAGCAGTGTAGAAAGCCACGAGGCTGAAAGCCGAGCCACTGCGGAGGTGTCCGGTTATTCCCTGGCAATGCAAAGTCTGGAGTGTGTTAATGTACTTATAAAATGGTTGCCAACATTTTATTTGTGAAAATTAATCTTTAAATTAGTATTTTTAGGGAAAGAAAATGGTCACGAGGTGTGCGGTTATCGTGAAACATTAACATACCCCCCACCACTCCTTTTACTGTTGCCATGTTACTACGCCAAAAATCAAGTATAGTTCCTATAAATCTGATCATTTAGATCGTTTATAACAAGGTCTGAACCCTTATGTGCAATTTTTATGCTATTAATGTTTAGGTGATACAGACCTTACTGTCAACATCAATCAGCCTGCTATAGCTACTGTACTGACGACACTATAGTTAACGCAGTCAAGCCAACATCTGTGCAGTATTGCATTGCAAGCGCGTTTCTTTGAATCTTGTTTCTGGACATTTATATACATCCATCAAAAGCCACATTGTGCAATCTTGTCTGGAAAGAAAACGTTATGAAAACGGACATCCATGTAGCTATTTTGCAGGTGCTGTCATTAACATGCTATGATTAATAAAACTATTAATTAGTATTCGTTCCCGGTTATTAGATAGTACAAATACTAAAGTATTTCACTAACTGCTCTACTGCAGTTACGTTGAAGTCTTAAGTATTTGACCAACTGGTAGCCTATATATTATGAGGTGTCAAGAATTATTAGCCTAACTGTCTGTGCATAAAAGTGTTGTACTACTCTGCGGCTTGAAGTAGATGGTAGTTTCCAAAATATCAACGTATTTATAAATGGTCAAATCTAAAAATTCGATCCTTTCTAGATTTCTCTCTACTGTCAATTTTAAATTCGGATCTTATGAGTTAAGAGAGAAAAACTGCGAGGGTAACATCTGTTCCATTCCATAGGATATCATCTTTTCCAAAGAACAACCTGATGGTGATATCGATTTAAACATTATAAAGATCATAAATATATCTTCCAGTGCCCCCTGAATAGATTGTTTAGTTTGGGCAAAATCAGCACCAATCGCCGTAATCGTGAAAAAGCCTAAATTAATGAATTAAGCATGTGAATATATTAGCTATAGCAATAGGTAATGCGAAAACAAATTTCTACTAGTTAATAAAATATTTGATTATGTTTTTGTTTGCATATGTGGTTTAAACACCGTTCTGTACATTACCTTTAAAAAATTAACTCATTGCGACATCCACTATAAGGTTTGCACAGAAAATCTTTTAGTCTATAAACTGTTCACTTGACACAGTCGTCTGCTGTCAAATTGCGGGATTCATTTCAGTCGCATTGCACTTGAACATAATAGCGTTCGTCATCAGAAAAATGCAGTTAATTTAATTTGCACTATTTTTACAAATAATGTAAAAGCACACATAAAATGTGTTATTAATATTAGGATGATTTCAACGACAGAGGGATAGAGATCATTTAATTTGCTACCAACGTGTAGGAAAACAATTGTAGGCTATATGCCTCAACAATTTACAGAAAATATATATATAAAACATAGGCAGAACAATAATTTCAGGCAACTTGTAAATCTTATTCAAATAACCGTTTTCATAGAAAAGTAGCCTATCTTAATTTCGCCGGTAGAACGGGTAGTCTATCGTAATTCCTCTTTTTTTATAATAAAGATTTCAACTGAAGGCTATTTCTTGATATTTTAAAATATGAAGAAAGACGTCTAGGGTTAGATGGATAAACAAACCAACCCGTGATATGGGGAAAAACTCAGTGTATGTAATGTGAGTGGTAGGTCAGACATTAGGCTAACGAGCCAGCCACCGGTGTATTGACCAGTATCGACATGACAGCCACTAGCTAGCTATCGCTTCGTCACGAAAACACACTTTATTACAAAAAAGATTAGATTACTTAAAACCTGTGGCTGGTTAGCATGTCTACATCAGTGACAATCTTTTTGTGGTAAGTGAATGTTAAAATCGTTTTTATTTTTTAGATGGTTTTATTTGGAAGTTGGTGTTGAGATTTTAAGCGAGAGGAATTGTCCACCATGTTTTTTATTTTGTTCAGCTCCTCAGGGGGGCGTAGTGATACTTTTTGATTACATAGTAAGCACTTCAGTGAAAAGGCAACATTCTACAGTGCGGATATCAGGGAATTGTCATAGGCTTGGAATGCAATTTTAGCCAATCAAATTGCAGATATCACCGGACCCGTTTTATAACATAGATTAACAAACAACAGAGTGTTTTTAATTTTCGTTATTTAATCATAATACAACATTTTATTATTATTATTTAATGAAATTCAAATGTAATTATATTCTTTACTAGCCCTTTTAATAGTTTTGAGTTAAAATTTTGAAATAATTTTGTAAAAGCCTTCTGCTATGGTGCTAGTACAATTGTCTTACACATTTCGTCCTTCCCAAATCCATACATGTTCCTCACAAAGATATCAATGACATGCCATAATTTAACATTAGAATGTACACTCACCTAGAGGATTATTAGGAACACCATACTAATACTGTGTTTGACCCCCTTACACCTTCAGAACTGCCTTACTTCTACGTGGCATTGATTCAACGGTGCTGAAACCATATTGATAGGATAGCATCTTGCAGTTGATGGAGATTTGTGGGATGCACATCCAGGGCACGAAGCTCCCGTTCCACCACATCCCAAAGATGCTCTATTGGGTTGAGATCTGGTGACTGTGGGGGGCATTTTAGTACAGTGAAATTGTCATGTTCAAGAAACCAACTTGAAATGATTCAAGCTTTGTGACACAATGCATTATCCTGCTGGAAGTAGCGGTCAGAGGATGGGTACATGGTGGCCATAAAGGGATGGACATAAATATGCCCAATTGGCACTAAGGGGCCATAAGTGTGCCAAGAAAACACCCCCCAAACCGTTACACCACCACCACCAGCCTGCACAGTGGTAACAAGGCATGATGGATCCATGTTCTCATTCAGTTTACGCCAAGTTCTAACTCAACCATCTGAATGTCTCAACAGAAATCGAGACTCATCAGAGCAGGCAACATTTTTCCAGTCTTCAACTGTCCACTTTTGGTGAGCTCTTGCAAATTGTAGCCTCTTTTTCCTATTTGTAGTGGAGATGAGTGGTACCCGGTGGGGTCTTCTGCTGTTGTAGCCCATCCGTCTCAATGTTGTGCGTGTTGTGGCTTCACAAATGCTTTGCTACATACCTCACTTGTAACGAGTGGTTATTTCAGTCAAAGTTGCCCTTCTATCAGCTTAAAGCAGTCGGCCCATTCTCCTCTGACCTCTAGCATTAACAAGCCATTTTGCCCACAGGACTGCCCCATACTTTGTAAACCCTAGAAATGGTTGTGCGTGGACTTCCGGTTGAGGATGTAAGCGAGAGGCACGCAGTGGAGTAGGCTCCCGATATTATCAAATACATTTCATCGAAAACCTATACTTTCCCACTCTAAAAGCACTAGTTATTTTTTGTGGGACTTTTTTGCTATTTCAATCACTGATGGCGACCGAAAGTCGACGGAACAAGACTAAAACTACCCCTGCTACACCTACCATCTGTCCTGCCGCTTCTGATGGTAATGGCTCCACGCCAGGGTTGCTACAGCTGCCCGCTGACCTGGAAAATCCTCGCACGGTTTTGATGTCTGAGCTGACAGCAGCTATCACCAGTCAGCTGAAAGCCGCTATTGACACTGCCCTGGCTCCCATCGCCGCCTCTTTAAAAGGTTTCACGGCAAAGTTCGAAGCGCAAGACCGCCGTATAGTTGAGCTGGAACAGCACCTTAATGTATATAGCGATAGCATCGCCTTGTTAGAAAAAACAGTTGAGGGCCTAGCTATATCCAACAAGCAACTTACCGAAAAGATGAAGGACCTCGAGTCCCGCTCCCGCCGCTGCAATCTGCGTGTTGTCGGCATTCCAGAGGGTGCCGAAGGCCAGGACCCTGTTCCGTTTATGTCCAGTTTCTTTTCAGAAGTGCTAGGTCCTGATGTCTTTCCATCCATCCCCACCAGTCCTGTACGGAGCCCATCGAATAGGCCCCAAACCATCGGATAACCAAGCCAACGGCAAACCACGTGTCTTTATAGTCTGCTTCCACTATTACACGCTGGAGTGCTGTCAATCGGCGACAACCGTTTCATTGGGAGAGGAAAATCTAAATTTTTCCGGACTACAACGCTAGCACTGCCAAGAAGAGGGCTGCTTTCTCCAATATGAGAAGCAATCTACGCAAGAAGGAGGTGCAGTTCTCTCTGCGTTTTCCAGCCCAGCTCCGTGTTCACTACGGTGGAAAGAAGCTACAATTTGACTGTCCAAATAAAGCCCAGAGATGGTTTGACGACAATTTCTTGTCCGAATGAGTGATATCTGTGCGTGGGTGAGGTGATGCAATTGTATTCGGCCTGTGAAACAGCTTTTTTGTATTATTGCTTTAAACAGGCTTTTTAGCATAACATTCGCCAACTAACCACCTAGGGCTTGCTAATTAGCATATTACACCTGGCTAGTGTCACGACTCTGTGATGGGGTGTAGAGAGGAAGACGACAAGACAGAAATGGTGGTGGTAAATGCTGATAGTTTTTATTCAGGTTGGTCCGGAACAACAATGCTTGCCGGTTGCAGGGTACAGTCCCGTCGAAGTGCGCTTATGAGAATGCTGAGAACTAGCCTACATACATTGCCAGATTTGGACTGGCTCCATACATAACCAAACTCCTCGTTGCAAATGTTAACACTGAAATGTTTGTTTTAATGTTTGACAAGAGCCTTAATGAAACGTCCAAAAATAAGCAATTGGACAAATGTCCGATATTGGGGGCAAGATCATGTGCAGTCAAGATACCTAGGTTCGCAATTCATGGGACATGGAAAAGCTCAAGATTTGATTCACCATTTCAAAGTAAGTACCAACCCATCACTATACATTTTTATGCATTCTAGCTAGCAGCAATGATGATTTTCGTGCGTGCATGTGTGGTAAATTATTCCTGTGATGGCAAAGCTGAATTCATCATTACTCCAGTCTTCAGAGTCACATGATCCTTCAGAAATCATTTGCTGATTTATTATTAATGTTGCAAACAGTTCTGCTGCAATATATTTTATAACCTGTGATACTTTCAGGATTCTTTGATGACTAAAAAGTTAAAAAGGAACAATGTTTATTTAAAATTTTAATCTTTTGTAAGAATATTGACTACCATTCCAAAATTTCTGGGCCCGTATTCATGAAGAATCCTAATGCCAAGAGTAGCTCCTAGTGAGAAAATTCTAAGAAAATTCTTAGAAATGTGGGCGTTTACTCTTACAATTAAAAGAAAATCCTAGTAAAGAAAAAAGTAATTCAGAAAGCATCTTAACTCTTAAAAGAGGTCCTAACGCCAAAATTGGTAGGAGTACAGCCGAGGACTTTTAAGAGGCTTAAGAGTTCCTTCAGTAGAGGAGAAGATGGCGGAATTACGAAGAGGGAGAAGAAATGTGTTGCAGACAATGGATGTCAGTGAGTCAATACGCTATAGATTAG
Source organism: Umbra pygmaea (assembly GCA_016801145.1). Lineage (NCBI taxonomy): Eukaryota > Metazoa > Chordata > Actinopteri > Esociformes > Umbridae > Umbra > Umbra pygmaea. The sequence continues at coordinate 7,046 of JACXGM010010152.1, read as the reverse complement.
ATCGTGCAGGGATCATGTTTGTGACCGATCTTATTAGAGACACGCTAACATCTCCGACACAGCGCATAAATGTCATAGTGCCAGAAATGAAAGTAATCACTACATTAAGATATTTGGCAACTGGGAAAATGCAACAACGTAGCAGTGATGATTTGGTTCTGTCACAACCTTCTGTAAGCAGAGTGATCACACAAACAATTACAGCACTTTCAGAACCTCTTATTGTGTCGCAGTTCATTTCCTATCCACTGGACATTCCCACCTTGCAGGCATAAAAAACTGCATTTATGAATATAGCAGCCTTGTTGTCGAAGTAATTGATGGAACCTACATCCGAATTATTCAACGTGATCTCCGAAATACGTGATACTACCACGGACACTTAACTTCAAACTCTGTGGCAGTTTCACGGAATGGCCGAAAATTCTGTGAAACTGCCACGGATCCTTAACTTCTAAATCCGTGACAGTTTCACGGAATACTTAAAATCGCTCAGTTTTTTCCTTCTTGGACAACCAACCAATCACA
>JACXGM010010151.1:0-26635 GCA_016801145.1 Umbra pygmaea | reverse complement strand
GTAGAGCTGTCCGTATCCTATGTAGAGCTGTCCGTATCCTATGTAGAGCTGTCCATATCCTATGTAGAGCAGGTTGTATCCTTTGTATTGTTGTCCTGAAGAAAGTTTAAGGAGTGTTCTGTTTTGGGGATGGGTGCAGGTCAGGGGGGTGTCAGACTACTGGTTCTCCAGCGTCCCCCTTAGTCTTAGGTTCCTGCCACCAGTCTGCTATGAAGGACTCCTCGTAGTCCCCTATTCCTTCAAACTCTCTGTCAGAGATGGTGGATGGTGCTTCAGCCAGCTCCTCTGGACTCACCACATCCTGTTACAAACAACCCTGGGTTACATTCACGCACAATACAACACACGATTGAAATTCATTTTGAATCATTTAATCATTTTCACACTTTCTCTGCCTCTTTGTTCTTCTTGGATTTCTTAATGGGAAGCATATTTTTTCTTTACACTGATGAATCAAATAAAATTAAAAAGGAGTTAATTCAGGGGCAAACCCCAAGTTGCATTTGTTCAATCAAGTATGTAAGAAGAATCAGGTGAGTAGAAAATTAAGTCATCAACAAACCAACCAAAGGAGGGATCTTTAGGAAAGATTTGGGGACTCTGATAACTAGAGATGAGAAACCGAGTCTATTTGGTTTTATCCATACAAGTAACAGCAAAACACCATGCTGAGAAGAATGGAGCTTTCTGAGCATATTAGGAAGAAGGTAGTGAGAGTACATCAGTTTGTGGAAGGCTTTAAATCTAACAAATATTTGAAATCCATCAGTCCACCGTGAGGAAAATAATTTACAAATGGAGGGATTCAATCTGATGACAACCCAGCCTAGAAGTCGACACCCTTCCAAAATATCCCCAAGAGGGGAAAGAAACATAGCAGCTGTCTGATGCGCTCAAATTTAAAATATTTTAAACTTTGATTACTGCCGACACTGACCACTCAAATCGCAACCAATCGCAATGCAATTTGTGTTGATTTTGAATACATGAAAATTTCAAAAAAGAAAGAGAAAGTAATTTGATGTTTTTCAGAGTAGCCTGAACTACCATTTCACACTTAAACCGTCTGACGATATGAGTGAGAAATGATTGTCATTAAATAATTTAAATTAGGAAAAGCTGGCCAGCTCTGGTGCTTTAGCTGTCAGAATGTGAGAGCAGAGAGCAAGGTGGTGAACACTGGTCATGGACAAGGCCCTTGAAGGGTTCTGGGAAATCATTCTCTGGACAGAGTGCAAAATTGACCTGCTGTATATACCACCAGAAAACATATCCAAACAGTGAAGCATTGTGGTAGGGATGTCAAGATCTGGGACTGCTTTTCCTCCTCTGGACCTGGACAACTGCACATTAGGGCTGGGCGATAATTCAATATTTATCATTATTGAGTTTTTGAAAATAATATCGAAAAGAATATCCCATATCAACATATCGCGATAACAGCTGGTTTTGTTCTGAAACAAAGAAACGTCCAACATACCTGAAATTTCTAAACAGAAATATAACAAGGTCAATCAATATTTTTTGTATGTATTGGTTTTATTTGTTAATTCAGCAGACTTTACACTTTGATTTAATTAAGTCACAGCAGGTCCTATATATATTTCAATATATTGTCAGGCATATCGTATCGAAAAATTATCTATTTTATATTGTGATATCATTTTTTGGCCATATCCCCCAGCCCTACTGCACATCATTAAGGAAACCTCGAATTCTGAGGTATACCAGGAGAGTCTTGGACAGAACCTTAGGCCATCAATGAAGAACATAAAGCTGGGCCGAAAACAGGTCTGCCAACAAGGCAACAACCAAAAGCATTCAAGCAAATCAAAACAGATATTAGAGACTAGTGACTATAGGAAATGTTAACTCCAAGTTAAAGGTTACACAAGCTATTAAATCCACACATGATATCTGTTTATTTTATAAATAACTTTTGTTTTATAATTAAACAATGAAAATATATCCTGTGCTAAAAAATGGGGTTCGGAAATTGATTTTGAGTTTATTTGACATTTTATATAAAAATCATAACCCTCCATCTAGGTTTGACAAACTTTCAAGCAGCACAGTCAATATTTCACTACTACTGTAATTTTCTCTCCCGTTATCCCCCTCCCAGTCTGTTGTGTGGTTAGATGGGAGGGGCTCTCCAGGGTATAAGGCATATGTGGCAGGTCCTTAGAGGCTGACACCTCCCAGCTACATACCACACTTAGCTGGGTGAACACACAACCCCCCATTACCATTTATTGCTCTCTCTCATCCAGACTCTTGTGTGCACAGTGGTCTCCTCCATTACCATTCCTCCGTTGTCTTGTAGCATCTTCTCCCAGAGTCAATACTGAGGTTAAACTATCCTGTCCCCCCACTCTTTAGTTAAGCTGATTCAAAAATGTTAAAGACATTTTAGCAGTAAACTCCCATCAAAGGAAGTTTGATGTTAGCTACTCTACATTGTTATCGTATGTACATTGAAACTACACTTGGCAACACAGAACTGCTAGCAGATTTGAAGCAAAACTAGACAATAACAGTTTGTTTACTGCTGAAATGAGTGCTTCTTTCTGGAATCTGTCCAGCTCATAAAACAAGTTCTATTTTTCCATCTCTCTCATCAGAAGTTGATTCTTACCTCATCATCTGTCTGTAGGTAGTTTAGTGCAAACTCTAGCATTTCCTTCTGCTTGGTCGTTTGGTTAAAGTACCTCAGTGCCTCCTGCAAAACAGATGAGACATGTCAATTACCATTGGTTGAGTCAACAAGACAGGGAGAAAACAAAGCTCCAGCTGTACTTTTGTTAATTGTGTTTGCCTAAACAACAACCAATTTTGCTACCTGTTTTCATTGCCCTTTTCTACTCCAGTAAGCATACCCTGATGTTTACACCACCACCCTTAACTCCATTTCAAATGGTCACATTTTTAAAAGAGAACAATGACTAAATTCTATAATTTGTCTATGTTCCTAAATTGTTTGAAATTATTATTTAAATCGCTCATCAAGTAGCTCTCTCACACAAGTGCTACAGCATAAGGTGATATGGTTCTATGCAGATGAATTTGCTTGAAAAACAAATGTTTTTTCACAAAGAAAACCCCAAACTGGGAGGCCAGTTGCTTTTGGTACCGAACATACCATCAGCCATAACATTATGACCACCTGCCTAATATTGTGTAGGTCCCCCTTTTGCTGCCAAAAGAGCAGCCCCATACACAACAAATTGAAATGCACTGTGTTCTGACACCTTTATTTCAGAACCAGCATTAACATTTTTAGCAATTTGGGTTACAGTAGCTCATCTGTTGGATCGGACCACACGGGCCAGCCTTCGCTTCCCACATGCATCAATGAGCCATGGCCGCCCATGAGCCTGTCGCAGATTCACCGCTTTTCATTTCTTGGACAATATTTGATAGGTACTGACCGCTGCAGACTGGGAACACCCCACAAGAGCTGTAGTTTTAGAGATGCTCTGACCCAGTTGCTCAAATTTGCCTGATTTCCTCTATTGCGACATGTGTTCACAGCCCAGCAGGGCCGGCCCGAGACATTAGCAAAACCTGTTTGCCTGGCAACATTATATTGTGACCGCAACACAAACTCTGATTTGTCAGTTCAAAATATTAGCGCTCGTAATTCATTGAAATAAACTCTAGTGAATGTATTTCAAATGTAATTGTTTTCACATGTGACACTGACAATAAATTCAATCAAATTGTGTGGACAATGTATTTTTCACTGTTGTTATTATGAAGTTGTTATTAAAAATATGTTAAATGCTTTTTTTCCTATCACATATTCCTATTGTTTATTTATACACAATATAATTGCATTTGGTTACAATTCACTAGCTTTATAATGAGTTAACAATAGTTATTGCAATGAATTAAAATGAGCGCTATTATTTTGAAGGGACATATCAGAGTTTGTGTTGTGGGCACAATATAATGTTGCCGGGCAAAAAGGTTTCGCTTATGTCTCGGGCCGGCCCTGCAGCCCAGTACTGTGCAGCTCAATTAGCATGTGCCAGAGAACACCAGAATTGGCAGGTCCGCCATCGGTGTCTCGTTCTCTTCACAGATAAGGGCATGGTCACACTGAGCACATGTGACAGACGTGAATGAGTCTGGAGACGCCATGCTGAACACTTGTGCTGCCTGAATCATCATCCGGCATGACTGGTTTGGCGGTTGGTCAGTGATGGTCTGGGGAGGCATATCCTTGGAGGGTCGCGCAGGCCTCCACGTGCTAGCCAACGGTACGCTGACTGCTGTTAGCTACCGGGATGAAATCCACAGACCCATCATCAGAGCTTACACTGGTGCAGTGGGCCCTGGGTTCCTCCTGGTGCAGGACAATGCCTGGCTCTTATGTGGCCAGAGTGTGTAGGCAGTTCCTGGATGACGAAGGCATTGATGCTATTTACTGGCCCTTACATTTCAAAGACCTGAATCCAATTGAGATCCTCTGGGACACTATGGTAAGTATCTGTGCATCCAACGCCACCAAGTAGCACCACAGACTGTCCAGAAGCTCACTGATGCCCTGATCCAGGTCTGGGAGGAGATCCCCCAGGACATCATCAGCCGTCTCATCAGGAAAATGCCCAGACGTTGTCAGGAGTGCATACAGGCACATGAGAGCCATAAACACTACTGAGTCACATTATGCGTTGCCATAAGGAAATTCACACAATGTCATAACTGGATGGGACTCGCCACAGGATGGCTTAGCCCCATCTTGTGGTCAGACTGGGACATTATTTATTTATTCCAGTTACACTTATATTGTATATGTATTTGTGAACGCAGCTCTATTTAGATCAGCTGTCCCTTGTTCTTAAATCAGTGTTCGTTATATGTAGCCCTCTGCCTGATTGTTAGTGTGCGTCATTGTTACCCTGTATCGTGTGTGGACGGTCTTGTCAAGCGTGTAAGATGCAGGTCTGTTTAACCATATACCTGTATTACTAAATGTGTCTTCACCACTTATGTATCGTATGTAATTTATGGTCGGAACATTGAGCCAGGCGTACACTGTACTATTCATTTGTGTCTATGCCTCGTGTTCTCCATAGTAGACTGTTAAAGTAGTTGTGTAGCTCTGTTCCATTGTATGGTTCAGTGCCTCCTGAACGTTGGGTTATGTCTTATCTCTGTCATCCAACAATAAATAATGATGATAGAGAAATGTATTCATTTCATGGCATGCTAGATAAGCCAACAATGTCTTCATAGATAACTAAATAGATTTGGCTAACTGTTGCCGAACAAAAATTCACATGTTCTACCAAAGCTGGCTAGCTACTATGAATAAGTTAGTGGCTTCTTGCTAACATTAGTAGAACACTGCCAAATGTTGGCCAGCAAAGCAAATGCATGATTTTAAATTCTACTTCAAGACCAAAGTTAATGACACGGTAGTAGGTCCCAATACTGGCATCCTATATTCTTAGAAGTAAGTACTTTGACATCATTAGTGCAGTAAGTACTTGTAGTAGGTAGTATGCGAGGTGAGATGTAAGTTAAAATCGAGGTCACAAGGCAGTCTGAATACTCACTGGGCGAGGTTGGAAGTGAATGTCCTCCAGGCCCCATTGTTCCCTGTAGAAGCGGTAATAAACCATGTTCTGCTGCATCACCTGGTCGTTGGCATCAAACAGCATGTAGCTGGCCGCACACGGAGCAGCGTTACGCACATCGTTCACTGCACAGGGGGGGCACAAGGGGTCACTGACTGCTGCGAGGCAACGTTCTACTCCACAGTGCTCTCGACAGGGTGTCACACTGAACAGCTGCTGAGTTTCACCATGAAATGGAAGTGGTCTTTTGAAAGAGGTAAACGTTCCATGTGCTTACATTTATAGTAGGCAAACTGAAGGTAGTGGTACATCGTGGCCACAAACTTTTCCACGAAGAAACCCCCGACGTTTGGCGTCAGATTCTCCTCACATTTCACCTTGCACTTCAAATCCTCGGTGTAAAGTTCTGTGAGAGAGAGAGAGCGATGTTAAATTTGACTACACACAAGGCCATCTCCATATCTGCCCCGTCAACATGGGCAATTAGCAATTGGACCTGCTAGACCCTCACCTGCTAATGTAGGATAAAAGTCTTTGTACTCTGTGACCTCATATGACCCTTCACAGCCTGCCAGGCAGAGGTCGTACATTTTGAAGTACTCTGTGACAGCCTGCTCTAAGTCCCGAGAACTGGCACTGAAGTCTCCGGAGTTGTAGAGCTTCACTGCCTTCAGGAACACCGGCTGTAGAGCAGAAGGGACACGTTGGGTCACAGAAAACAGACTTGGGCTGAAAGAGCAAGTGCCATGGGGTCAGAAAGTGCGTGTTGAGAGGGAGGAATGGGGAAATAAGACCTCAATGTAGCACAGTGACCGAACAACCAACAACATTTGAATGGAATTCAGCGCATTAAAAGGAGAATTTTGCCAACACAGCGTTGTTGTTATTATTAGTGAGCCATGTATAACCAACACTCAGCTTAAATAGTCCTAAAGGTCTGTTAAGAGATTTTTGTGTGTGTAGGTGGTTGGTGGTGAGCTGACCTCACACTGACCTCGTAAGGCCGCTCCTCGTGGTCGATGAGGTACTCGTCCACATCAAACAAGGTCTTGTAGTAGTTCATGTTTTTGGAGATGTAGGGGTCTTCCGGGTTTCTCTGAAGGAATGTGTGGGCCGCTGAGACTGCCCTCTCTATGTTGTTCAACTGGGAGAGAGGACAGAAAGAATGACTGTTGTCAGAAGTGTCATTAAAGGGTCTTCTTGGCTGATCTTTGCTCTCTGGTAGATGTTTAATTAAATCATCTAAGTATGACATAATATACTCTCCTTCTAGGTTTGATACATGCACCAATTATCGAACACGCTATGTACTATTTAGAATAAAAATACCTCTAATCACTGACAAAGTAGCCCACTGAGGAAAAGATTTTGAAAAAGGTATTTTCAACATCTATTCAATGGCTTTTCTTCCAGAATGCTGTCTTCTCAATCTCCTATGCTCAATGGGAGGGCTTATTTTGAAAATAACAATTTTCTGGAAAAATAGATTATGCTTTAAAAGTCTAGTAGCTAAACCAGGCAAGTGTCAGAAAGCTAATACTGAGTTAAACAGTGGCCTAGCTCTGTTTTATCTAATGAGTTTTTCAAATAGTTCTGTAAATCTGAGTTAAGAAATGGAGATGATATAAACAGATATGAAATCATCAGATTGCCTGGAACGCCTAGATGAATTTCGGAATGTGGCATGGCCAGATACTTTAGAGTTTTTGACATGAGCAGTTGGTCTTCAACGGTAGCGGTCTTACCTAAGAAAATATTTATATCATAACATTTTTAAGTGCATTTGTCTATTATGCACATTCCAATACCACAATTGAAATTGAACTTTTGGAAAGTGTTTATCCTTGATCATATAAGGTATGCGCATATGTGGCTTGGGGTAAAATTCAAGTATTTCAAATTATGAAATCATGTGTAAATGATTTATTTCCTCTATACCAAGATAAGCTATGTTGCGTTGCCTACTTGTTTCTCCATTTTGGCCTGGCTACATCTGGTGTTCGCTTAATAATACGCCGATTGTTCTACCTGCTGACTACTGTTTAATGAAGTGCCGATTCAGACACGTGGCATATGCCTAATGTTAAACTGCAGAGTTTACAGCATTCTCTGTGAGCGGCCTGTGGTTAAGGACAGTTTAGAAAACACGTTAATAGTTAAGAGTCAACGGTTCCCCTAGCCAAGGACGTGATGGAACGGGCTGAAGTCTAATGAAAATACGCATACGTGCGTATGGGTAGGCCTACTTTCATCAGGTTTGTCAGTAGTCTGTGTGTAGGTTAAATAACTGTCTATACTCATAGGGGTGTAATAATATATTACACTACAGTTGTCCCTATACTTAGAGGGTGCATGGTAATCTCCATACCGCCAAGACCCTTAAAAATAGCCCAATAGTCCGATCGATTAAACCTGTACTATGTCATTTTTTCGAAAACTGCCAAAAAATACAAAAACTACGTTTTAGGATTAGTAAACGTTATGAACTATCATATAGGATCCATGGGTTGAAAACATAAACCTAAATAATACAGTAGAATAGCAAAATCGACATTTCACAATAACTAGAAACAATGCATATTATGGACAAAATAATAATGTGTATTATTGGAAATTGAATACATTGTCTCTGTATTATTCCTGTGTTCAATATAAACATATATAAAACAAAATATAAAAATTCGGGCAGACAGGACAAATGAACTGAACGTTACCCAGTGCAGCTTTAATAATTAATAAAGGTAAACACCCAATGTGTATTATTATCGACACTCATGCAGTTATTTGGAAAGCCTATTCAAACTCATTGTAATGTCATACCCTCAAATAGGATAAGACTTCGTCTCACCTGGTAGTATGCATACTGTATGTACCGGTAGGGTACTCTCTTCTCAAAAGCTTCCAGGACATCTCTTTTTGGGTAAGCTACTGTAAACACTGGACATTGTGTCTTGCACTTTTTTAAACACGACGCCCGGAGTAAGAAATGCTGCATAATGCGGAGACTGCTATCCGCAAAGACAGTGCCATTGTCCCGACTGACCGTACTACAGTTCTGGCTGCAGAACGCTTCGCTGTCTTTCAGGAGCCGGTGAAGACGCAAACTTAATTCCAGGTACTTGATGCTCTCCCTCCAATTTTGCGCTTCATATTGTTCCAAAGCGTGTCCGTATGCAGAATCAAGTGGCATTAAGTCCGTTTTTGGAAAGCTCCTAAAGCTATATTTCTCATACTGCGCTTCGACCAGAACAGGGGCGAAGAAAACTATACAGAAACAAAATGAAAGCCAGGTTTTATTAACGCTTGTAGGGGTCATTGTGCTCCGTTGTTAAACGATTGTTACGATACGCTGCTATACGGTTATCGAACTGAAATAATTTCGCGTGGCTTTCTATATCAGTGAATGGGCATGTCATTTCGCACGTACAGATGCCTTGGCCCGTTATGGAAAAGCGAAAAGAAAAAGTATTTCCTCCGCAGGAGTTTCACAGTCAGTCGATGCAGTATAATTTCGGGTTAGGTTTTTCCCTGGGTCTTAATGCCCTCATAATCTTTGGGATTGAAAAGAAAAATGATGTAACATTACAATTTGCTTTTTTGTCTAACGTGCATTAAAATATAGAAATAGTTATCTATATAGGATATATTAAGGCAAAAAAATCACATTCTCTCAAACCTGCGAAAATACAATATGTGTTGGTGATCTAGTCGAAGGCACAGTCAATCTTTCAGATCTTAAGCAGATATTTCAACAACATATTAGTTGTTTTTTCCATTTGTTCTCTAAACAACCATTCTAGTAGACATGTTGGAACAGGAAACTCCACAAGAAGCAGGCCAATGGAGAGACGTGCTTTTTAAATTTACTGTGGAAATAATGTAAAAAAATATAATAATAAAACAAACAAACAACATTTTTGTTTTTGTAAATGTAAGAGAAGCATAAGTTTATGTTTAGCTAGAGAAGTAATCAAATGGTTGGAATTTAGGACCTTGACGGAACATAAATAAACTCTGGCCCTTTTTCCACGCATCCAGAGGTGCGCCTCCCCGTTAGAAAGGGATGGGATAGGTTATTCCCACGATGCACTTAACTTCCTGACAATATCTTTGATAGTAATATTAAAAACATATTTGTACAAACAGCTGCATATACATATTTACAGAGGTATACAGCTATAACTATTTGTTGTCCTTCGTGTAACGCTTACACCCCCATTCCCCAAATTGCGTTTGAGATAGCCCTATAATGGCCGAGGGCTAGGCTACACGTTTACAGAATTCCTTAAAAAAAAGAGGGGGTGAAATGATGCCACACCTCCCCCTACTGAATGAGCAGCTACGTCCACAATTCTCTCTCTCACTAGCCTGTTACCAACGGAGAAGTCATCGGTGAAATCCTCCGGCAGTTTGCTTCAACTATCCACCAAGTAATAGTTTGGTCATGGAGTCGATATTTGCGTTAGTTTTTCTTTGTTTAACGGGAACGTATGTAAGCTGCAGCCCTGGCCCGTTAGAAGACGTGCTTATTGATCGGTATGACATTCCAAGAGTTTGTTCCAGAGAAGTGCAAACGGGAGATTTCGTCCGGTATCATTACAACGGCACCTTCACTGACGGAAAGAAGTTCGATTCAAGGTAGGATAACGAAGGCACGGCCTGAAATGGTCTATTGACCGAGAGCATCAAATCCGAGCACTTCTGATTCCTGTGCAAACAAGTTGAGCAGAATGAGTGGACATTCTTTTTTTCTGGCCTGTTGCAAACGTGTCCAGGCTCGACATTTGCAGCCCCCCACATAGGATCCATTTTGAAAACTTTGTATCGTAAACCGAAATGTTCAAAGATAATGTCGCTTTTGCTCCTGCGCTTTGGAGTTCTGCACAGATACATTATTAGTGTTGGTGCGTATTCGGTGCATCCCCAAACTAGGTCTATATGTGGCGCTATGCACGCGACTTCCATCCGTTTTGATACTGCAATTTGCCACGAACACTCAAATCTATGACGCCGAGATGGTAGATAAGATAGTCTACTACAAATGTTTTGTTTAATACATACTTAATACAATAACGTATATTTAATGCATCTGACTACATATACAATGGAATCGTGTATGGAGCTATGGATTACTTCCCCTATTTTGACAAAATGTAGGTTCTTGATACGCCTTAACATATACCACACTACAATGATTTGCCGGACGGTGGCGCTAAAACCAGTGTTTGAAAATGCAGATTTTGCAATGTCACAACGTTTTATAAAAATGAATTTGGTACATACCCCTTCATAATGAGAAAAAACAAACTTGATTATTGATTTACTTTGCACGCATACTTCCGCTAAACCACAGTGTTTTTCATACTCTAACGGATGTGTCCTGTAATAGACCTCCAGCGTTCACCCAGATGGGAGGGGACATGTTTAACTTTTTTATTCATGGCCTAGACATTTGTATATTTTCTTATGGCTTTTATTTTGACATCCTATCACTTTCAGTGGTCGTGGTTTTAACTAGGTACAAATTAACTAAAAGTAGAAAGAGAAGACATTAACCTAATGTATAAAAAAAATTATGTACATTCTCCCTCTCCAGCCATGAACGTGGAGCGCCCTTCAGTGGCCAGGTGGGTCTTGGTCGTCTCATCACTGGTCTGGACAGGGGAGTCCAAGGCATGTGTGTCAATGAGCGCAGAAAGGTTACCGTTCCCCCACACCTTGCTTATGGAAGCATTGGAGCAGGTAACTACACATCACGCTCTCCCATTACCCCTATAGTTAAAGATGTAGTCTGTGACTTTGGCCATTGGTTGTAAATGTGGTGCTATTGGGCTTAAACGGGTCCCCAAAATCATGTATGTCATGTAAAAATGTCATGTATTTGTGCCCCATGTCATTAAAACATCCAGACTTAAACTTGGAGTTTCATGGCTAAGTGGGGTATGACTGATTCTGCTTAGGGATTATCTAAATATAAATGGCATAATACACATCCAGGCCAAAATGGGAGGTTTAAAACATTATTTAATTAATTGCAAAAGTCACTGACTGCAGCTTTATCAAGGCCTCAGGCACCAGATGTTTGAATAGTACAAATAAGAAATCCCTGAACCTTCAAATGTCTTTCCCTGCCTCCAGGAGATGTTATCCCTCCTGACACGGTGCTGGTGTTCGATGTCGTTCTGCTCGACATCTGGAACACAGAAGACAAGGTCCAAACGCGCACACTTAACAAGCCTGAGATCTGCAAGCGCTTTGTCGAGGCCACCGACTTCATCCGCTATCATTACAACGGCACGCTGCTGAACGGTGTGCCCTTCGACTCCAGGTGAAGTCCAGATTACTTTTGAAAGGCCAACAAATTGTATCGGCCCGTGCGTGTGTATTAACAGTTCTGTCCTCATCTCATCCAGTCACTCGAGGAACGGCACTTATGATACCTACGTGGGCATGGGTTACCTCATCAAGGGCATGGATGAGGGCTTGATGGGCATGTGCGTCGGAGAGACACGAACCATCATCATCCCGCCCTTCCTGGCCTATGAGGAGAAGGGATATGGTAACTACTAGCAACCACTGTTTAAACCCCGTAGCTTAACTGCCGATAAACACAGGGAGTGTATTTAGGCTTCATTCAGTTTCTAGTCTAGAAATGTTTATTAAAGTATTACTCCACCGTGTAAAATGAGTAAGTAACTTTGGCAGCAGACTGGTGTAGAGGCTGTGATTCAGAGGAGACCGTACAAACATCCTGTCTGTCCCCCCCCAGGCACCGTGATCCCTTCTCAGGCCACTCTGGTCTTTGAGGTCTTATTGGTTGACTTGTTCAACCCTAAGGATGACATTGTGGTGGATGTCAAGGAGGTGCCAGAGACGTGCACCCGTAAGACAGCGGTAGGAGATTACATCCGGTATCACTACAACGGCACCTTCCAGGATGGCTCTAGCTTTGACAGCAGGTAAGGCGTGGGACCGTGTCCGCTGTCCGCTATGAGTTTGTAGTGACTGAATGGGCGCTGTTGCACCAGTACACTCATTTACATTTGCAATTATTCCGGTGTCTGCAGCTACCAGCGCAACAGCACATACAACACCTACATCGGCATGGGCTACGTGATCGCAGGGATGGACAAGGCACTCCAGGGGTTGTGTATCGGGGAAAAGAGACGCGTCATCCTGCCCCCTCACATGGCTTATGGAGAGAAAGGAACCGGTGAGTCTCGCTGTGCAGCATTAGTCAAACAGCCTTGGGGTGGGAGGACTCGAGGTGTATTTTACATATCTGACTGTTCAATGTCCATGATGACTTAGATGACAGAAAGATCGCTCTCTTCATCCTCCCTTCTCGCTGTAGATGGCATCATACCAGGCTCCGCCGTACTGGTCTTTGACATCCACGTTATTGACTTCCACAACCCCAAGGACCCAATCGAGATCCAGGTGACCCACAAGCCCAAGGTCTGCAACCTGACCAGCGAGGTGGATGACCTGATCCAGTACCGCTACAACTGCTCCCTGATGGACGGCACACTGCTCTACTCCTCGTGAGTAGCGGCGCCACCTGTCCTTCGCACCGCCACACTGCAACGGCTGGCTCCGTCATGTAATCTAATCACCGCAGTCGCCTCATATCACTAGGTGTAAACATCAACACACTGCTACACATCACAGCTGGCCTTGAATATAAACATGGGAAGCTGTGAGATGAAATATAACCAAATTCTCATCTTAGATTATACACTACCGTCAAAGGGTTTAGGACACCTAGGAAATTACATGTTTTGATACAAATTGATACCTTTATTCACCAAAGTTGCTCAGAAATTGATCAGAAATGAGAGAAAATGATAAGTTATGGATTAGCTAAAGGTTTCATCATTAGGACACTAAATGATTAACTGCTGAAAAACAGCAAAAGCAAATTCTGTGAATTGTCAATTATAAATTTGAAATTTCCAAAAGTGATAGACATTTGAAACGTGTGTGTGTGTGTGTGTGTGTGTGTGTGTGTGTGTGTGTGTGTGTGTGTGTGTGTGTGTGTGTGTGTGTGTGTGTGTGTGTGTGTGTGTGTGTGTGTGTGTATGTATGTATGTCTCCTTTCTATCAAAAACATGAATATAACAGGGTGTTCTACAACTTTTGATCGGTAGGGTATGCGTCTTTTAAACTAGATATATAGGCCTCAGATACCTGCCTATTGATGATAAATGGAGCTCCAGCTGGACCTCAGACCAACCGTCTCCCCTTGGTGTTTTGTTTCAGTGACCACTACGAGAAAGCCCCCATCACCACGCTGGGAGCCAACAAGGTGATTGAGGGTCTGGACGAGGGCCTGAGGGGCATGTGTGTTGGGGAGAAGAGGGTGGTGATCGTCCCCCCCCACCTTGGACATGGAGAAAACGGAGGTGAGTGAATTACCAAGTCAGGGACACTCTTAAATGCTGAAAGAGTTCTTGTATCTTCTCAAACCTTTGAGAGTGAACGTCTGGGATTTTAAAACCAACCGTCTCTGTGCTTGCAGCCAAGGGCGTTCCCAGCAGTGCCGTGCTGCACTTTGAGCTGGAGCTGCTGGATCTGCAGAAAGGGGTCCCTGACGGGTACATGTTCGTGTGGCTGGGAGACAGTCCAGAACCTCTGTTCCCTGCAATGGACCTCGACAAAGACCTAGCGGTACCTCTAGAGGAGGTGAGGACCCACACCAGACCTGTATCATTATCTACCTGTTAGCCAGGAATCACACGCTTGTTCTCTCTTTACCTGGTGCATTTATGATCTTTGTGTCTGTTAGAACAGCAAAGTTAACCGTGACAAACTGCAATTCTACAGAGAATGGAGGTAGCTGTTAAAGCAACAACTTACATCGATCTCTCTCTCTCTCTCTCTAGTTCACAGCCTTCATTCATCTCCAGGTGTCAGAGGGCGCGGGTAGATTGAGGCCAGGTATGGACGCTGACGGCATCATCAAGGATATGTTTAACAACCAAGACCGCAACAGGGATGGCAAGATAGTGGCCGAGGAGCTCAAGCTGAAAGTGGAGGAGGACTTTGACAAGGCCAGACACGAGGAGCTGTGAGGGGCTACAGTAGGACTAGGGAGGAGGGCCAAGGCATGGAGAACCACCACACAGCATCTATGCAATCAGGGGTACTAGTGGGCCTCCTAAATATTGGGTTTAACCAAAAATGGAACATCCTTATTTAAAGAAAGAACTGTGTACAAGTTGTTGTTATAAATTGCCTCGTGTGATATTTTTAGAAAGTGTGGTTCATCTGTAATTTTTATAAATGACTTTCTGCAGCCTTCCATCAATGTTTTAAAGTGTCTGAGACATTTTGCTGAAGCACTTTCTTGGAACTACTTTGTCTACCATTTGGGATTGTCCATACTCCCAGGATGCACTGCAGGTGGCTTCAAAATGGCTGATGGAAAAAAAATGGCTGTCTTCCACCTCAAAGCCATTCTATCCTGACATGAAAACGATGTAAAGACAATAGGTTGTATATTTTAGGAGTGTCTATATTGTGCAATACAAGTGCCTTGCATTGTGGAACATACATCAAAGAATAAACAACATCTGTTTTTATAATAAAAACCTATGAAAATACATTTTCATTTTCAATGGCTTGTGGAGGCTGGGAAAAAATACTTAGCCTGTACAATTACAAAAAAATAGATGTTGGTGTACAACACTATTAATTTGAAAGCATTGTACCAGCATTCAGGTGAGACATATTGTGATAAGACGATTTAACTTCAGTCTGACACCCCTCTTGAGTAATGTACAACCCCAATTCCAAAAGGTTGTACCAGTAGGAAAAATGCAAAAGAAAAACGTCATTTGAAAATTCAAATTAGCCTGTAGTGACAGATGCGTAAGTGCCTTAAACCTGCATTCTATCTGAATTCCAGCTGGGGGCGATACGTCTGGTTGCAAAAGAGCTCGGTTTCTGTAATAGTCTATGAGAATTTGAGACACTTCTCACCTGATTTATTACCTTAGTAAACATTTTCATAATGAATATATGGTCTCAATTGCTAGATCTAAGCCTTCTGCAATACATAATGATGTTCATTTTTTGAATTATGGTCTTGTTGATTTTAAAATTGGTGATAAAGCAAAGGGGCATTTAGGGCCGGACTATGGCTTTACGATGTATGAAAAGACACTCAAAGAAGTTGGCAGTTCAGTTTTTCTGGTAAGTAACGTTACATTGTGTTTTAATACTGTTTTTCGTTAGCATCCCAATTAATATCAGTTAGCTAGCTAGATTACTCCTCCCTCATCTAAAATTGTCACATCCGCAACCAAGATGGCTGCGCCGTAATGGCAAATTTGATGACCCAAATCAGATCTTCACAAACCAATGGGTTACGTCCAGTGATACATATATGGTCTATGATTACACAGTGTTCCAAATTATTATGCAAATTGAAATTAAATGTCAAACATTTTGTTTTTCAATCCATCTCATGGATGGTGTTGTGTCTCCGGGCTCTTTGGATCACTGAAATCAATCTCAGACACCTGGAATAATTAGTTTGCCAGGAGAGCCCAATTAAAGGAAAACTACTTAAGAAAGATGTTCCACATTATTAAGCAGGTCACAGGCTTCAAGCAATATGAAGAAGAAAAATGATTTTTCAATTCAATTGCTTTTTTGTTGAATGGCTTAGAAACCTTAAACCACTTTTCAATTGTTCAGAGAGGACACCAATGTGTTGCACAGCCTTTGGAATCTCCTGAAAATGTTTAGGATTATTTTTTATAAGCGTATTACAATTGACAAATTTAATAGCGTTTTGTTGAATTTTTAGAAACCTTAATGTCACAATGCAGGAAAGGTAGGACACGAGGAGCAGAGCAGCAGAAGGAACACATTCCTTAAATTGTTAAATTCAACATGAACCAAAACAACAAAGATACTCCATGAACTGAAGCCAAACAATGCAAACAAAGTAAATGAATCTTAGGGAAACTGACAAGTACAGTAGGTGGGTCACATACTTCCTGTTCAACAGTGGTTAGGGAGTCATACGTGCAGACCAGGTGCACTTCCTTAAAAAGGACAATTCCGGTGCAAAAGGAACCTAGGGGTTAATAACTCATGGGTACCGAGTCTACCGTTTCTGCAGGGGTGGACTGGGACCAAAAATCGGCCCTGGCATTTTGGCCCAGACCAGCCCACCACAAGATCACAAATACCACCTGTCCTTGCGCCCCCCCGAATATGTATACCAACTCCTACTCCTTAAAACTACTAACGCCATGTAATGAGTATGCAAGAATCAGTGGGAATTGACACATTAAATACTGTATTTCAAAAAACTGGTGTTGAGTAAATTGTTAACGTAACCAATCAAAAAGCATGCAGGTGAACTCCTTAGATAAATCCATAAATATTCAGGAGAGGACATTTTGTCTTTGTGTGTGTGACAGAGAGAGAGGGATAGAAACAGAGAAGGATGGTAACAGAAAGGATGATCCGATGAGTACTGTTTTCCAAACAAAGTGATGTTGAATACATTTTAAAATTTGATGTAGAACAATTAATACCAAGGAGTTAAGCTCTTCCCTGAGACAGGCAGTTAAGCCTAGAGTTTTCATGATAATCGCATTGAACATATTATTTAGAACAGGGGTGTCAGTGCACTCTTTGCAGAAGCAGAACGTTCATGCATGGTGGGTCATCTCGACACAAAAAACTATATATTTTCATACGTCAAATATAATAGCAAACTTGAGATTGACACCTGTGATTTACAACATTTAGGTCTAATATCATAAAGGTAGACAGGCAGTTGCCAGACGAACGTGTTTGACAGGCAGTTGCCAGACGAACGTGACAACACTAACATAGTGTTGCCAGACGAACGTGTTTGCCCCCCTGCTAGAACCGTGCCTGAACCAATGGTCCACGGAGCTACATGTTAAATGGGCTGTGTGTGTCAGAAAATATAAACTAGCCTATATGTAATATTTTTGACTAAAGTGTTTTGGGCCAGCAGCCCAGTGTCAATTGAAAAAACAATGGGCCGCGGATCTAGGCCTTATCGGCTGGTTCATGGGCCGGACAAAAAATAAAATATATATATATATTTTTTTTAGTTGGCGGTTGGTTCGGCCCAAAATGCGCGTTGGGGCACCGGAAAAGTGCCCGGTATGCCAGATGGTTAGTCCGCCCTTGGTTCTCTCGGATATGTTTTCATATTAATTGAGTGTGGCCAGTTTAAGTGCGAACTGATAATTACCTTATAACGCTAGTTGTGAGAGCATGAATGAAGTAAGAAGAAATCGCTATTTTATAACACTAACAAGGCTCAAAATAGCACCACAGTAGTATAATTAGGGTCCTTACATGCAAACCGAAGCATTGAGAACTTTGTAAGTGTACAGACAGTTTATTAAAAAGATTGTTTAAAAGACAGTACCGTTTGCGTTTACACGCAGGCGCCATCTTGGAAAAATAAACTTGACCAGTCGAACCACGAGCGCCATGCTACGTGAGCTGAACTGTGACTTGGAATCTACCATGGCAAGAGGTTTTTCGGTCATTCATGCAGATCAATGGACAAGATTGCTGGCGAAGCAAACTAGTATCAAACCCAATTTGCTCAAAACAGGGCCACCCTAAACCGCCTTATTGATGTTAAATCTTTGCTTGGCCGGCAGGAGCTGTCATTTAGGGGACATGAGGAGAGTAGTGAATCATCCAATAAGGGGAGTTCACAGAAAAATTAGTTAAACATGAATCTGTCCTGTCCACACAATTCCAGTCCTCAACTGTGTTTTCTGGTATGTCCCACACAATACAAAACGATATGATCTCTGCTCTTGCAGCCACCAATTCTGAGCAGATCAGAGATGAAATTCAGGATGCTCCCTTTTTTGGATGGCAGGTGGATGAAACAACTGATATATCCTGCCATGCCCAACTCTCTGTCATTGTTTATGTGGATAGTGCAGGTAAAATTATGGAGCGCTTTATTTGATTTTTTATGTTTCTGTTGGGCGAGAAGCTCAGTCTGTTTTTATGTATTAAATGAGAACATGTAGGGCTACAATTTTAAGGATAAGCTTGTGGCACAGACCTATGATGGGGCTGCTGTCATGGCTTCAGCTCTCAATGGTCTGCAGGCTAAAGTGAAAGCAAAAGCCCTCAGTGCAATGTTTGTGCTTTGCTATGCACACAGACTGAATCTGGTGCTGTCACAGGGGGCTAAATGCTTGCCTGAGTGCAGAGTTTTGTTTTGCATCACTCTCTGGGTTTGCCACATTGTTTTTTCAAAATCCAAAAAGAGGATGTCCTTTCTGGAGTCTGCAGGCTGTCAAGGTTGCCCAGAAACGATCCTACTCGATGGAATGTCACATCACGGATAGTGAGCCCTGTGTCAAACAATTATGATGGCCTCCTGCAGACAGTTGATTACATCATTGCAGATACAACAATGGATGATGATACACTGGAATGTATCAAAGGCTTTGTGAGGAAACTGGAGGATTTTGAGTTTGTGTTCATGTTGTACACACATAAACAAATCTTCTCTGAGACTGATGTGGTCTGATATTGTCCAGCAGAGGGCTTTGGATGTTCTTTACTGCAAGAAAAGAATCGAGTCTCTTCTTGAATTTGTCAAATAGAAGAGTTTAGAGGGGGCTTTCCAAGCTATTTATGCCAAAGCAGCAGATCTCACATCAGACCCATGAGATGAGCCCATGAGAAAGCACCATCTGACCCAATTGCAGGATCCCCAAGAGAAATCCATGAACGGCTGTAACCTGACACTTGCCTTCACAGCTCCCAACAGTTCAAGAGTTATCGTGCATTAGCATAGGTAACTAAGCAACAGTGTAGACTCAGTCTATGAGCTGCCAAAGTAGGGGTGTCAGGTTACCTGGCTGACTTGCTACTAGTCATTATATGGACATAACCACTGCAAATAGTTTTTTTTTTGCTGAAAAATACGTTTTGGAATATTGTATGACTTCGACAATCAACTAGTGTTGACTTCACTGGAAAATATGAAATAATCAGAAGTATGTACACTGGCTGACTTGTCAGATTCCCTGTGTTGACTATAAGGAATCACTGCACATGGCTATACAGTGGGGCAAAAAAGTATTTAGTCAGCCACCAATTGCGCAAGTTCCCCCACTTAAAAAGATGAGAGAGGCCTGTAATTTTCATCATAGGTACACTTCAACTATGAAAGACAAAATGAGAAAAAAAATCTAGAAAATCACATTGTAGGATATTTAATGAATTTATTGGTAAATTATGGTGGAAACTAAGTATTTGGTCAATAACAAAAGTTAATCTCAATAGTTTGTTATATACCCTTTGTTGGCAATGACAGAGGTCAAACGTTTTCTGTAAGTCTTCACAAGGTTTTCACACACTGATGCTGGTATTTTGGCCCATTCCTCCATGCAGATCTCCTCTAGAGCAGTGATGTTTTGGGGCTGTGTGTTTGGGATCATTGTCATGCTGAAAGACCCAGCCACGTTTCATCTTCAATGCCCTTGATGATGGAAGGAGGCTTTCACTCAAAATTCATTCTTTTCTACACACGGATCAGTCGTCCTGATCCCTTTGCAGAAAAACAGGCCCAAAGCATGATGTTTCCACCCCCATGCTTCACAGTAGGTAGGGTGTTCTTTGGATGTAGCTCACCATTCTTTCTTCTCCAAACACGACAAGTTGAGTTTTTACCAAAAAGTTATATTTTCATTTCATCTGACCATATGACATTCTTACAATCCTGTTCTGGATCATCCAAATGCTCTCTAGCAAACCTCAGTTGGGTCTTTTCTCATTTTCTCTCTCCTAGTTGAAGTGTACCTATGATGAAAATGACAGGCCTCTCTTATCTTTTTAAGTGGGAGAACGTGGACAATTGGTGGGTGACTAAATACTTTTTTGCCCCACTGTACACTAGTAATGACATTTCGAACATGTTTAGAGGCTAAAAGCACATTTTAAAACTTGCCCCATAAATGCGTAACGGGTGTAAACTGGAGCAGGAGGATAACACGGTTTTGGCAATACAGATTGTTTGAGTTATTCTCGCTACTGACAGATCTCCAGATATCCAAACAACAGCGCTACGTTTTGAAATTGCCCGGAATTCTCCTTTAGCAGCCTAGCTCTGCTGGCCACTGTGAGGACACTGGTCAAGTCACTGGAAAAGATGCCTAGTTTGTACAACAGGGTCACAGAGCATTTTCTTGAAAAGGAATGTAGAAAAGAATTTACGTATAAATAAATTGACAATTTTTATGATGTCAGCATAATCTGTTCAGCAGTGGGGGTGTATAAATAAAAAATATTATGTGCATTTTCTTTGGGACTTATGTTTGCATTATTGTCAATGTTATTAAAAAATATTTAAAGAAAATTAAGTTTTTACCAAATTTTCATACATACAGCACATATTTAAAAACTGATTTGTGTCACAGTTGTGATTGTAAATTGCCTGATGTCATATTTTAAGAAAATGTGGTTCATCTGTAATTTTTATAAATGACTTCTTCTGCAGCCTTCCATCAAAGTTTTTAAGTACCTGAGAAATTTTGCTAAAGCACTTTAATGGAACTAGGCTGTCTGCCATTTGGGATTGTCCTTTCTCCTAGAAAATTGCTCCCATTACAGCACAGCACCGCGCCAGTCCACACCCATCATGGCATGGATGGTGTACCCCATCTATAAACTTCCTTCTGGGAGCAAAAGATATCATTCTATATAGGAGGAAAAAAAGAGTTAGTACTCATCTGGGACAAAGCGTGGAATTCAACAGCCAATGATTGTTGGTTTCTTTACTTGAATTTTCCCATTTCCTTGAAGATTCTAAATAAAAAACAATTTAATGCACTTATCCATCATTACATAAAAATAGAAATGGGGGTACAATGGTTTTAGTCATTTTATTTCTTACTTTCCCTTTTCAACAGAAATTGCAACAATCACACATCTATAGTTGATAAATGTAATGTATTTTAGGGATTGCTTTTGTGTAACAAAACACTACATAATGTAGGGAAACATTATCTTATATGGATAGCTTTATTCATATTTTTAATTTTTTTTAATAGGTTTTACAGGATTACAGTTGTGCTCAAAAGTGAGCATACCCCTCGAGAATTGGTAATACACTATTTTCAGAGAAAACATGAGTTAGCAGGTTTAATATTGATCTGTAGGTCATAAAAGAATGGCACAATCATAGTTGAAAACATGGGAACAAAGAAAATAATGAAATGACCCTGTTCAAGTCTGCATACCCTCAGTTCTCAATGCGGTGTATTGCCCTCTTTAGCAAAAACGACAGCTTGTTGTCGTTTGTGATAGTAATCTATGAGGCCCTGAATTCTTGCAGGTGGTATAGTTGCCCATTTGTCTTGGCAAAATGCATCCAGGACATGCAAAGTCCTTGGTCGTCTTGCATGAACCGCACGTTTTAGATCTCCCCGGAGTGGCTCAATTATACTACGGAGACTGTGATGGCCAACCTTCACCTTTTTCTGCTGTAACCACTAGAGCGTCAACTTGGCCTTGTGCTTAGGGCCATTGTCGTGCTGGAAAGTCCAAATTGTCTGCCAGTATTTTCCGATAACATGCTGCATTCTTCTTGTCATCAATTTTCACAAGGTTCCCCTTGCCTTTAGAATTCACACACCCCACAAATCGTCAGTGAGTCACCACCATGCTATACAGTGGGGATGGTATTGTTTTCACTATAAGCCTTGTTGACCCCCCTCCAAACATAGTGCTTATGGTTGTGACCATAAAGCTCCTGTTGTGGTCTCGTCACACCAAATACAGTATACCAGAAGCTGTGATGCATGTCAAGGTGTTGTCGTACATAATGTAACAGTTTTTTGTGGCACTTGCGCAGTAAGGGCTTCTTTCTGGCAACTCGACTATGCAGCTCTTTTTTGTTCAAGTATCGTCGTATTGTGCTCCTTGAAATAACCACACCATCTTTTTCCAGACCAGCCTGTGTCTCCCGAATACTGTAGGTATTTCTTTGTACCCCAAACATTTCTTCTGGCAGCTTAAATCTTTCTTGGTCTACCTGACCATAGAAATGAAATGATTAGAAATGCCATTCTAATTCAAATCAATGTAGCAGAATGGCCAGAGTGGCAGCCATTTTTCTGTGTACCATTCCAAGATCTAACGGCCTACTTCCGCATAAAACCTATTTGCGTGTTGTCACTGTGACAACTAACAACAATCACCATTTTCTTGTGCACTAATCGAATGACCACGCCAAACAGCTCAGTGGCCTTTCTGTCCATTCTATTTCTATGTACCTGACCTTGGCTTGGTTACAATCCCTGAATCTTCCACTTCTTAAAAAGTGATTGAACAGTACTGACTGGCATTTGAAAGGCTTTGGATACCTTTCTATATCCATTTCCATCTTTATGCAGTTTCAGTAACTTATTACATAGGTCTTTTGGCAGTTCTTTTCTGCTCCCCATGGCTCAGTGCTATACAGCACCATAACCATTTAAAGAACCTGTTAAGCCCATTTTGGTTCTTCAGCGGTTCTTTGGGTTGGTTAAGGTGCTATATGGAAACTTTTGTAAACCTTAGATCAGGGCCATTTGGGTGATCTCTGTTATATCAGTATGGTTTACAAAGGAGCCAAAAAACTATGATAATTAATGGCTTCATATGATCACTATCCTTAAATAACAGTCAGATTGTTGCATGAACAGTCATTGTCAAAATCAATGCTGAAATTTCACAATTTCAGCCAAGGTATGTAAACTTATGAACAAAACTGTATATGTGCATTTCTGAAAGAAGTAGCCTTCTCACTAGCAAAATTCTACCCCCCAGTTAAACTGAAATAATTCTCTATGCAAACAGTTGTTTGAATCATACTTAAAAGTTGTCTTGTATCATTTTTCTACCAATTCATTTTATATTTTCTGTAAATTGTTGAGGCATACAAATGTTTTCCTCTCTATACATGTTGTATATTTGCGCAAATTCTTTCTCTATCCAGCTGTCAATAACAAAACCTTACAATGCCCAAACCGTTCTCTGATTGGACCCAAGTGGCTTCAAAATGGCTGATGGAAATAAATGGTTGAAAGAAAATAGGTTATATGTTTCAATTGTCAATTTTGTGCAATACTCTTTTTTAAGTGCCTTGCATTGTGGAGCATACATCTAAGAATAAATTACATCTGTCATTAGAATAAAATACTATAAAAACCTGTTTTTTTGTCTACGTTTTGTGGAGGATGGGAATAACATACTTGGCCTGCACATTTTACGAAAAGCAAATATCACTTTGAGTTAAACAATGTGTCCACAATTACAAATCAATTTAAAAGTTTTGGAGAAGTCATGCTTCATTGGACATTCAGGTGAGAAATACAGTAACAAGAGTATGCAAGGTACAATTTGAATTTAGCCTGAAACCCCTGTAACTAATGTATGACCAGATTATTAAATACTGTACCTGTGCAAATGGAATTTAAATTGAATACATGCTCATTTCCCATCTTAAACATGTTAAATTGGTGAAATGTAATCAATATTATTAGAATGAAATGCCTTGGGTGTATTAAGCACAAAAACAGAACAATTTGGCAATCAAACCTTTTTGAATAAATTTTTTGGATTAAGTCATGACATGAGAACCACTTTGTGATTAACTTTACCACATGGTGGCAGCATTCAGTTGAATCTTAAAGGTGTAACCTACACTGATACAGGTTGAGAGCTTTCAATTAACTAAGCACTGTTCCTGGAGATGCACCATCCTGTAGCTTTTCTCTACAGCCTCATTTTAATTTCACTCTAGTTAATTATTCAAATAATATGTGCTACATTAGGTTCGGAAAGAACAGTATTGAGCATCATGGTTTAAATTATAATTTTATACACAGGTATCAGATGCCTAATAGTTACAATTTAATTTTATACTATGACATATCATCATCCCCCCCCATTTTCTCCCCTCACAATTGGTCTTGTCCATTTGTCTTCCCACTATGTCTGCCTTGTCTGCAGCTCCGCGACCCAACAGATGATATTGACGCCCGCCACATGGTTCCTCCAACCACGTCACCAAGCTGGCCAATATATTTCACAATACTTATCCAACACGGAAGCCTTTAGTCAGATCATGTACGAGATCATTGTCACTCACTATTTTTCCTCAATTTAATTTACAGGCGCCCTATCTACACACAAGGAGTCGCAAGAGAGTGATGTGGCAGGGTAGATAATCTGACTTATCTTTCCCAAATACCAAGCAGTGCTATGCCAATTTGTGCTGTCTCGTGTTGGAGGTCCGGGCAAAGTCAGAGAAGTCAGTCAGGCTCAAAATCAAGTATCATTCTGATGATATCCACATAAGATAAGGAAATGGAATGAGCTGAAAAAAGATCTTCACAGGACAATAATTTAATACAATTATTGCAATAAATGACAGAAAAAGAAACAAACATAAAAAACTAAAAGGATGTTAAAACACAAAAAGGTAAAAAAAATTGACGCTTCAAACTCACGTCTAAACACAAGTTACAGTGCCCTTTAATCCTGTCATCTTTTATCCCTTTTAATTACAAATTGTTAAAATCTAGAAAGATGTCCTGTATTACAAATAAACAATGATTCTTCCATACTGAAAGAGATAACAGAAACCATGAATACAGTACACGGACAAATCACAACACCGGAAACCTTCACTCTCCCACAAACACACATCACCCACACCAGGAAGCGCTCTCGTTCTCATCTTCAGCTGGACCATTGCTGGGTTCTTAAGAACTGATGGGGACTGTGAAAGCGGATATGTTGTGCCGTGTTTCTCAAATTTTAGCTGCCATCTTCCTCAACGACACTGAAACGGGATGAACATGGAACTCCAAAACAAACCCTGACAAAACCCCATCCTCATACAAAAAACACTGGATCTTTAGAAATAGAAAAACTAAAAAAACTACAGCGACTCGTCGCATCATGCTATATCTGACTACTGGCATTCCTTAGTTACACCTTCCCCCACCGGGATGCCAGTCAGGGTCAGGTCACTTAGCGCTGGTCAGGTGGTGGAGAATGGCATTTGGCACGACCATGGTCTCGTCCTTTACCAGAACGATGTCATAAGCGTTCACGTAACACGACATCCTCTCCTCCACCTGTAAAAGACCATGCAGAAAGGAGAACATGTTTGATGTCATCTCAGTGTCAGCAAGCCAGAAACGTGTGTGTGTGTGTCTGTCCCACCTTGTCATTGAGGAAGCCAATCTTCAGGATGTTTTCCATGCTGTGCACGCCGTCTGCCATGGTGAGGTCCCCCAGAGAGTCCCCCAGCAGCAGGACGTTGTGGCGGGACTTGAGCTCCTGGAAGTGGCCGGTGTTGAGCAGAGCTCCCTCTCTCTTGTTATAGATGTGAATCAGCTCTCCTTTAAAAGCCTTCAGTGTTCCCTGGAAACCAAGTACACCCGTTGGATCAAATCCTAAGTCTTTGTATGTAATATCATATTATAATTAATAATAGCAATTTCATATTGTATTAGAAATGACAGACAGCGTCTAGGAAATAGAGAATGTACATTGAGATATGGCTGGTTCCTCCATCCTGCTCTTTGTGTTGTCTGCAAATTTGTGAAAGTCATGAACTCAGCCAGATGTCTTAGTGCCGGTGTGTTGGCTGTAAACTACAGCGGGCCAGATGTCTTAGTGCCAGTGTGTTGGCTGTGAGCTACAGCGGCCCAGATGTCTTAGTGCCGGTGTGTTGGCTGTGAGCTACAGCGGCCCAGATGTCTTAGTACCGGTGTGTTGGCTGTGAGCTACAGCGAGCCAGATGTTTTAGTGCTGGTGTATTGCTGTAAACTACAGCGGGCCAGATGTCTTAGTGCTGGTGTGTTGGCTGTAAGCTACAGTGGGCCAGATGTATTGGTGAGCTAGTGTGTTGGCTGTAAACTACAGCCGGCCAGATGTCTTAGTGCCGGTGTATTGGCTGTAAACTACAGCGGGCCAGATGTCTTAGTGCTGGTGTGTTGGCTGTAAACTAC
>JACXGM010010150.1:0-26470 GCA_016801145.1 Umbra pygmaea | reverse complement strand
AGTAAAAACGTCAGTGTTAAATCAACACCCTAAGTGTTAAATTAACACTCTTCAGTGTGTATGTAGGTCCACTGGACCTATATAAACACTGAGAGTGTTCATTTAACACTGACGTTTTTGCTGTGTAACCTTGAGGCGGCACCACACTACTTTTAAAAAGTACTGGGGCAAATGCCAGCTCACCACACATTTGCCGGTGTCTCTGATACTTGTGCCCACTGCTCTTTCCATCTACTGTTATTTTGTATGTACACAGGTTATGCACTCACATAGGTTGAATGAGCCTCTTCTAAAGCCCTGGGTCATTGTGAGTAGCCCTGGGAATGTGGAGTGTATCCATTGTACCTGCATGGCAGGGATAGCTGAGACCTGTACTCATGTAGATGCTCTCTTGTTTAAGATGGAGGCAACAGTTCAAATTCGTGGCACAAAGACCGTCACTGATGTGCCAGCATACTGGGTTTTGCCCAGTTACTTCAGCAAGATCCATCCAGAAGTGGGATATAGGATCAACTACACCTCCTCAGTTGCACGAAGGAAGACATTAGAACAGCAAATAAATACCCCCATATCCCTCTTCTTCTGCATCTCCTTGGACTTCATCTCTCTCATCTTCGTTCATGTTGTTTTGTTCATTTTGGCCTCCCTCAGATTCTCTCAAATTATGTCTGTTGTATGCGCCCATGCCGATCTGATAATGTGGCTGTGACTTCCAGGTTAGCCCTGGTGCAGGTTTAGAGCCCAGTCTGGATGAGACTTGTCCATCTCATATGCTGGTTTACCTTTGGGGAGACGAAAGTATACATATTGAAACAAATTATTGTTATTATTAAGTTTTGTTATGTTGGCAATCAATAGTGGGCGCTCATTTTAATCCATTGCAATAATCTTTGTTAATTCATTATAAAGTTAGTGAATTGTAACAAAATGCAATTGAATTGTGTGTAAAGAAACATTAACAGTAACAAATACGTTGTACACAATTTTTGATTGAATGTATTTTCAGTGTCTCACGTTTCAGTTCCAATTGAACTCATGTGGCAAACATACAAGTTTTTTAAAGAATTTCTAGTGCTTCTAGTTTTATAGATGAGTGCTTTGTTTTGATCAAATTCATTGATTCAGCGCACTTTTATTTTAACTAGCCTAACTTAGCTTTTTCACTTTGCAGCAGTTGACAGAATGGTGCTAAGTTACAAAATGCAGAGCAACCTATTACTACTCCTCACACAAGGAGAACACAGTCATTTGCTAAGTGAAGTACACTTACAGTACCTGAATGAAAATGCCTGGAACACACTTTCAATGAACTTGGGATGTCTGCAGAGTATGTCCGTGCGTCTTCGGATATCCAGGCCATCCGTCTTTGCTTGGATACATCGGACACGACTCCATTCTGTTTCCAGGCCGGAAAACAATAAAAATAAAGTCCGTTGTCTATCTTTAAGCCCCGTCGAACGTGTGAACGGACATTACATTCAACAACACAACAGGTTCTTCCCATGAGTAACATCTCCTCGGCGTGTTACAACAATAACAGTAAACAAAACAAGTGGCCTCACAAAATGGCGATTTTTCCCATCAGCCAGCGCAGCGCTAGAGCCATGACGTCACGCCCCCAAGCTCTATCGAGCACCTTTGGGATGTGGTGGAACATGAGCTACGCATTCTGGATTGCCTGGCTGGTTAGTGTGGTCAATCTGTAGATACTTAACAGACATTTTAGAGATTTGTAAAATTTCAATTCACTATACACCTCACCTTAACCTTTTACATGATCCCATCCCTAGCCCTAAACATTTCCCTAACCCTTGCCAAATCCATTATTCTACCCCAACCATAAACTTAGAATTCATTACATTGATTTTTATGATATTGTAACGTTTCCCTCTGTGATGTCTCCCTCTCCTGGAGTCATTGGCCTACTGAGCCACCGCCCCCTCCTATGCATCTGTTTAGTGTTGTGTCATTAGTGTTTGTATTGAAGTTGCTCGATATCATTTGTTCGTTGTCAGTGATTCTCTTCTATGTAGCTGTGTGTTGCTGTATCCTGTGTGCCAAGTATTATTATTGCCTTTGGTTGCAGGTATAAGCCTAACAAGGCGCATCTTTTCTTTAGGGCTTTACTGTTGTTCAGTTTGCCTACTATCTGATGCTGCATTTATTGAAAGTAGTACCTTGTATTCACTAATTATTCTGACAAGTCAACCTGCGTCTGACTCCTGCCTCACCACACAAACTCTGACAGCAGGGATGCAATCTTGTCAATTAACTTGTCAGGTACAGTTATCAACGTGAATCGTGTAGATCTGCAATAAAAATACTTTTTCTGTTTTCTGAATCAATTTCTCCCTGTGGAGATGTTTTTTCCCTGTTGGGCCACCCTGTGTCAGACGTTATGAGCAAGATAGAACCTGACTGCTCTTGTGCGCTGTCGGTTAAACTGCGCTGCTGCTGGATAGACTGTCTCGTGTAACAAACTCAATATAACTTTTAGCTGCTTGAGACAGCTACTGTAGCTACACAGATAATGAAGACGGTAAGCAGTCAACTTTATTTTTATTGAAGCTTGCTGAGGTAGCTTGCTAAGTTAAGGTTGCACCCTTGAAAAAACTCAGTCAACTTCAGAGTTTCTCCATTGTTGTACACATTTTATAAAAACCCTGGTTCAAATAACACATCAATGAGAAATGTTCTAGCTCTGTCTAGTCAACTTACATTCTCTGACTTAACCCAACAAAGCAGGGATCTCTAACTGCAGTCACTTTCAAAAACACTTCAATGTTAAGAGACAGTGCACAATTTTCCCCAATACACATATCAATAGCATGAAACATGGTTTTCTTTACAATTACTAAGAATTCATTAACATGTCACTTAATGTAATTTATTTGTCACGTCACATCTTGCCTGAGCAAGTACTGCTTCATATTTGATGTCCCCCTTACATTATATTTTTACGTTTGTCCCCTATATCCTCAGGCTAAAATCAACTGTAAATCCATATTTTAATACTGATATTTAAAATAAATATATTCATCTTCCGGGGGGTGGGGGGCACCCCTGATGTGTTTGCACCCCTGGATAGAACATCGACTGCTAATATGGAGTCAGCAGGTCAGACCAAGCTAGTTGGCATCATCAACAGAGTGAAAGAACACAACGAGATGCTAGCTAGACTCGGTCCACCAATGGCCAGTGTGCTCCAGGCTGTTCAATGCCTGGAGGCACGTCATCCCCAATCGCCGGGTGGACAGCCTGCGGCTGTTCCGGAGGCTCATCAAACCATATATGTTCACACCTGTCCCTGCCCAGAGACTAAGACTGGGCTCCGTCTTGTTGCCAGGGATTTCTATTCCAGCTCGAGTTATACTTCTCCACAACAGCCACTTTGGCTTTGGGAAGCAAGTAGGTTTTCACCTTCATCTCCTGTCTCTAAGGCAGGGCTCTGGAGTGGGCCAACGCCGTGTGGAGGGAGCAGAACCCTGTAGTAGAAGACTAAGAGGAGTTTGGATGCCTCTGTCGAGAAGTCTTCAACCATTTGCCACAGGCATCTGCAGGAGATGTGGACGATGCAGGAGTATGCTTTGAAATATTGCAACCTGCCTACCAGTTTGGGTTGTAACGAGCAAGTCCTGATCGACTACTTTCATTGCGGCCTTTGCAAGGACATCCAGCATGTATTGGCATGTCGCGAGTAACTGCAGAAACCGTGGCTATGGAAGTGTACGTCACAGAGACCCTACGATAGAGATTCATGTACTTCACCTGCCTCTGCAAGTTTTTTGTAAAGAAAAAAGATGGCGGTCTGCACCCCTTCATATTGTATAGTTCCCTTAACCTCATCACTAAGCGGTTGACATTCCCCATGCCACGCATTCACACAGTTGAAGAACAGATGCATGAGGAGCGTTTCTTCATGAAATTAAAGCAATACAACAGTTCCTTGGTTTCGCCAACTTTATTGGAGGTTCATTTGGGACATTAACAAGGTAGCGGCTCTGATCACCTCACTGAGCCTTCATTGCCCTTCGTGCCCAGGGTTGGGGCTGTGCTTTCCCAGCACTTGGGTACACGAGCTAAGCTCCGTCTTTAGGCCTTTTCTACTCGAAACTCACTCCCACTGAGAGGAATAATGATGTGGGCAATCATGAACTGCTGGCAATTGTTAAGGCTCTGACAGTTTGGAGACATTGGCTTGAGGAGGCTAAACACCCTTTCCTCATCTGGACTGACCATCGCAACCTGGAGTACATCCGGGCGGCGAGGAGACTAAGCCCTCATCAGGCTAGGTGGGCCCTGTTCCTCACCAGGTTTGCCATTACTATTTCTTATATCCCATGTAGCATGAATGTAAAGGCAGATGCCCTGTCCTGTCTCCCCAATTCGGAAGAGGGGCCATTAAAATGTCATCCCCATTCTGCTCGAGTCCTGTATTGTGGAAGATAAGGTGTGGGAACTAATTCATTATTTGAAAATATTCATTTTACCAAAATACATACCCATCAATAGAAAACCAGAGTTACTGAGGATTTGCAGTGGTCTCTTAACTATTTCCAGAGCTGTATACTAGTGGAGACACACAAAGTAATTCCCATGCAAAATCCTATCTTACTACCTCCTAACATCTGAACTGCTCTACACAGCCTTAAGCCCTGTGTTGTTCAACAGTATTTCATGGTGTAATCAATTAATCCCCCAGATCACCCTGTTTTGCTGTTAATCTACTGTGCATTGCATCTTTGCAACACAGGCCCAAATGCTGTATTTGCATCTAATTCAACCATACCATTTTATATTTGTGAAGGCATTTCACATCCTGCTCAGAACAGAGTTTCGGACCAGTCAGCCCTTTAACTGATTGTCTAGTACATGGGTTTGGCTGTAGAGGCAGGCGTTTTGGACTGGGAGTCCCACCAGACTTTACAATGGCTTCAGTTCTCGCTTCAACCGGGTCCAGACTCAAACCATACTGCTGGCCTCAGAGGCCTTGTTTCACTGTGCACTTAGGTTGTCTGCCAGGCGGGCTCCGCCAATGCTATGGTGATATTGATGGAAGGGAGGACTTACCCCTGCTTCATTTAATACAAGATTTATAGATGTTCCTCCACATCAAGACCCAAGAGAAAAGGGTTACTATTCAGCTTCTCTTTCAGAGCTGTTCTAACCTAAACCAAATCTTTCACTCTTCTCTCTCTCCAAAATAGGACGTTTCCTGTGCTCCTTGCCAACAGAAATGCCTGACACATTGCAGAATGTAACATTCTGAGTGGTGGTGCTGCTTAGTAACATTGTGGTGGTGCTGCTTAGTAACAGTGGGGTGGTGCTGCTTAGTAACAGGGTGGTGGTGCTGCTTAGTAACAGGGTGGTGGTGCTGCTTAGTAACAGGGTGGTGGTGCTGCTTAGTAACAGTGTGGTGGTGCTGCTTAGTAACAGTGTGGTGGTGTTGCTTAGTAACAGTGTGGTGGTGTTGCTTAGTCACAGGGTGGTGGTGCTGCTTAGTAACAGTGTGGTGGTGCTGCTTAGTAACAGTGTGGGGGTGCTGCATAGTAACATATTGGTGGTGCTGCTTAGTAACAGGGTGGTGGTTCAGCTTAGTACAAGGTGGTTGTTCTGATTAGTAACAGGGTGGTGGGGCTGCTTTTTAACAGTATGTTGGTGCAGCTTAGTAACAGACTGGTGGTTTTGCTTAGTAACAGGGTGGTGGGGCTTTTTAGAAACAGTTTAGTGGTGTGCCTCGGTAACAGGTGGTGGTGCTCCGCAGGGCCCATACCAGAAGTGAAAGCACCTCGTCGAAATGAATCATCAGAACTGTCTGGATCCCTGCCACTATGCTTTAGGTCTGGATCTCTTCATCCAGCCACATCATTACTACCCTTCAGGGAACCGTAGCTAGCATTCTCTGACATGCTTTGATTTCTGCATCCTCACAATAACAGCTAATTGTTTCAACACACTCTCTAATCACTCTTGTTCAATCGTCAAACCTTCAGCCTCCTGGGCAGAAAGTCTAATTTAGCCCTTCACTGGTAATGACTTCATGCTTTCTAACAGCATAATATACTGACTTGGTTTTACTAAGGCTGTCTTTAGGAAACCCCGGCACATCTGTGGATAGCTTGGCCATTATGTCATATTAACTTACTGTAATTACACCACCCTTGTCATATCACAGAGTTTTACTCTGGATGAGACATATCAAGGGTTTTGGGTGATCTGTTTGTACATCCCAAAGGTTTCTTTTTCTTTTTATGAACTTCATATTGTGGTCAGTGTTTCATAAGCCTCAGCCAAAGCGGCCAGAAAAATAAAAATGCAAGTCATAAAAGGGAGAATCATACTGTTTGCCAAAGCTGTATACAATCCAAAATAAAAGACTTGTGTGAAGAAAATATGTCAAGAAACCCTCTTGAATAAAAACATACATTTTATATACATTAAAGTAAATTGGATTTTTTCCTCATGCTTGATAACTTGGAATATTTGTGCTATACCTGGAGATGAGCGACAAAGGCTCAAACAGAGTCAGAACAATTGTTTGGTGTGCTCCCTCAGGGCAAAAAATTGTGGTTGCACCACTCAGGATGCTTATGATTTATGACATTTTCATTTGATTTCTGATTAAGAATGGGGGGTATTCTGGATGTACTGTAGCTGGCTTTACATAGCTGACACGGTTGAGTGACTGTCAGACAAGGGCGTAGGAACAGGGGGGATGGGAGTTACAGACAGGGAATGTAGTCCACCCCAATAATAAGAACAATTGATGAATATATATGGTGTGTCTCCCTCAAAATCAAACTTGATTCTACGCCCTTGCTGTCAGAGGCTGATATAACAAAAAATGCAGAAGACTGACAAAAATTAAAATTCCACCTATTTTATACTAACATACTCAGGATACTAATAGCAGATAGGCCGTAGGACACTATTTATTACTATCAATCCAAATTTTGTACTGAGAGGCTGATAGGCCCCAGCAGTTCTTTCCCTCTTTCTCCTCTATGGCCCTTCACATTTGAAGATCCCTATTCTTCTATGAAGTTCTTCTTTCTGTGTCTCAGTGCCCTTTGGTGTGGCAATATTCATGCTGTTGCTATGGACACCATTAAACATGTCAACAGCCAGTCTGAGAGAAAAGGAAAGAAAGCAGGAGTTGAGGCAGAGTGTAACGGAAAACAGCAGAAATGAGAGAGAGACAATGAAAGCTACATGGAGCGAGAGGGATAGGAAAAAAGAATGCAAAATATGGATGGAGAAGGAGATAAAGTATGAAAGTGATAGTGTGTGCGTGTGTGGGGCAAACTCCAGCCATACAGTCTGCACCGTCCTGATGTTTTGGACAGCTGAGCTGGTCTTTCCTGTATCCTGTCTCCCTCTGTCCACCACTGACTACATCCCCTCAGACCCTGAAAGGATTTCAGGAAAATACTGAATCATCCACTGACATTAATGACCCAAAAATAACAAAGGTCTGCCCTGGTGGCAGTGTTTTTGTTATTATAGGTTAGTGAAAAATGTCTAAACTTTTGAATCTCACCCTAGTTAAAAGATCAACCTGAAAGACAACGACACCCCCCCTAAAGGATTCCTTATAGCATTTCAAGATGAGCCTTTACAAGGTTACTGATACTAGAACTACATTCCACAGTGGATTTATATTAAATAGACATTCTTGATTAGTGCTGCTTTGGTTATATTCGTGTTCTAAACCTCTGCCTGAGGTAACCTATGAACATTCAATTAACATACAAAGTTACATCATGCCCACCCCTTGTATCTTGATACTCTATAATTAAGTAATAATAATTGCCTTAACAAAATAAAATGCAGATAGCATTGCGTTTACAACATTGCTAGCTAGATGCAGGATTCTGCTGCAGTGGAAGTCCTGTCAGCCTCCCTTAGTTTCCCAGTGATGTTCTGTCCTTACTGTAACTGGAAAAAATCAAGTACTCAGTGAGGGGATCACACACCAAATGGCAGTCTTTTATCTCTTATTTTAATAGTACAGAGGCTTCCCACTGATCTGCCCTAAACCAGATAATGTTATTTAGCTTTTCAAGAACAAGTTACTATATAGATTACTACTGTCTGATATGTATGTACACTCACCTAAAGGATTATTGGGAACACCCGTTCAATTTCTCATTAATGCAATTATCTACTCAACAAATCACATGGCAGTTGCTTCAATGCATTTAGGGGTGTGGTCCTGGTCAAGACAATCTCCTGAACTCCAAACTGAATGTCAGAATGGGAAAGAAAGGGGATTTAAGCAATTTTGAGCGTGGCATGGTTGTTGGTGCCAGATGGCCGGTCTGAGTATTTCACAATCTGCTCAGTTACTAGGATTTTCACGCACAAACATTTCTAGGGTTTACAAAGAATGCTGTGAAAATGGAAAAACATCCAGTATGCGGCAGTCCTGTGGGCGAAAATGCGTGGTTCATGCTAGAGGTCAGAGGAGAATGGGCCGACTGCTTCAAGCTGATAGAAGAGCAACTTTGACTGAAATAATCACTCGTTACAACCGAGGTATGCAGCAAAGCATTTGTGAAGCCACAACATGCACAACCTTGAGGCGGATGGGCTACAACAGCAGAAGACCCTACCGGGTACCACTCATCTCCACTAGAAATGGGTAAAAGAGGCTACAATTTGCAAGAGCACACCAAAATTGGACAGTTGAAGACTGGAAAAATGTTGCCTGGTCTGATTAGTCTCGATTTCTGTTGAGACATTCAGAGGGTAGAGTCAGAATTTGGCGTAAACAGAATAAGAACATGGATCCATCATGCCTTGTTACCACTGTGCAGGCTGGTGGTGGTCGTGTAATGGTGTGGGGGATGTTTTCTTGGCACACTCTAGGCCCGATAGTGCCAATTGGGCATCGTTTAAATGCCACAGCCTACCTGAGCATTGTTTCTGACCATGTCCATCCCTTTATGGCCACCATGTACCCATCCTCTGATGGCTACTTCCAGCAGGATAATGCACCATGTCACAAAGCTTGAATCCTTTCAAACTGGTTTCTTGAACATGACAATGAGTTCACTGTACTAAAATGGCCACCACAGTCACCAGATCTCAACCCAATAGAGCATCTTTGGGATGTGGTGGAACGGGAGCTTCGTGCCCTGGATGTGCATCCCACAAATCTCCATCAACGTCAAGATGCTATCCTATCAGTATGGGCCAACATTTCTAAAGAATGATTTCAGCACCTTGTTGACTCAATGCCACATAGAATTAAGGCAGTTCTGAAGGCGAAAGGGGGTCAAACACAGTATTAGTATGGTGTTCCTAATAATCCTTTAGGTGAGTGTTTTCTGTTTGTTGTGTATTGGGTCCCCCATCATCCTCTAGCTCTGCCTCTAATATAGAGGGCATAGAATTAGGATTCTGGAGTTCCTCAAAGTGCTCCTTCCACCGCCCTGTTACCTCCTCAGTTGAGGTCAACAGAGTCCCACCCTTACAGTATACAGCTTGGTTGGTTCCCCGCTTCCCCCTTCTGAGGTGGCGGACGGTTTTCCAGAAGCACTTTGGTGCCAACCGAAAGTCCTTCTCCATGTCTTCTCCGAACTTTTCCCACACCCGCTGCTTTGCCTCTTTCATGGCAGAGGCTGCAGCCCTTCGGGCCCTTCGGTACCCTGCAACTGCTTCTGTTGGGGGATTGATGGGTCTCCGCCAGGGCTGCGCTTTTTCACCAATCCTGTTTGTAGTATTTATGGACAGGATATCGAGGCGTAGTCGGGGTGGGGATGGGTTGCAGTTCGGTGGGCTGAGGATCTCATCGCTGCTTTTTGCAGATGATGTGGTCCTGATGGCATCATCGGCCTGTGACCTTCAGCACTCACTGGATCGGTTCGCAGCCGAGTTTGAAGCGGCTGGGAAGAGGATCAGCACCTCTAAATCTGAGGCCATGGTTCTCAGCAGGAAACTGATGGAGTGCGTACTCCAGGTAGGGAATGAGTCCTTACCCCAAGTGAAAGAGTTCAAATACCTTGGGGTCTTGTTGGCGAGTGAGGGAATAATGGAATGGGAGATTGGTCGTAGAATCGGCGTAGCGGGGGCGGAATTACACTCATTGTATCGACCGTTGTGACGAAAAGAGAGCTGAGCCAGAAGGCAAAGCTCTCAATCTACCGGGCAGTTTTTGTTCCTACCCTCACCTATGGTCGTGAAGGTTGGGTCATGACCGAAAGAACGAGATCCAGGGTACAAGCGGCCGAAATGGGTTTCCTCAGGAGGGTGGCGGACATCTCCCTTAGAGATAGGGTGAGAAATTCAGTCATCCGTGACGATCTCAGAGTAGAGCCGCTGCTCCTTTGCGTCGAAAGGAGCCAGTTAAGGTGGTTTGGGCATCTGGTAAGGATGCCCCCTGGGCGCCTCCCTAGGGAGTTGTTCCAGGCACGTCCAGCTGGGAAGAGGCCTCGGGGAAGACCCAGGACTAGGTGGCGAGATTATATATCCAACCTGGCCTGGGAACGCCTCGGGATCCCCCAGTCTGAGCTGGTTAATGTTGCTCAGGAAAAGGACGTTTGGGGTCCCCTGCTGGAGCTGCTGCCCCCGCGACCCGATCCTGGATAAGCGGATGAAGATGGATGGATGGATGGTGTATTGGGTGTGAGGGATTGTGTGTGGTATGGGTTGGGAGATTGGCTTCAAGCCTAACCCTGTTTAGCTTTACCCCACTCTCGCCATTTCCATGCTGAACGGACCAGGAGGTGCTCCCTCTCATGCTGAGAGAGCACCAGAAATGTTCATGGGCAAAATATTACATGCTACTACATCATCACATTAATTTGAAGGACTAGTGAGATTGAAAAATTAATATAGTCAGGTTTTCTGTTTTGGAAATAAGCTTCTCAGGTATACTAACGCCGCAAACCTAAATGATAGTAACACCAATTTAGTTTTGTGATTACGTTATTGGTTGTGTTGTGTAATAGCTTCGTACTATCATCAGTTAGTGACAGATTGTAGTTACAGTAGCAACAGTTGCTATTACCGTACTAGCTACATGTTAACTACATACCCATCTACAGTACATCGCGTTTGGTGGTAAGCAAATCTGGCTATATAGCTATATCCATGACTCATGTTGTTTCAAAAAAATGCAGTTTGTAATTGATATCCAGCTCAACTAAGCTAAATATGTTGTTTAATAACATTCGTAATATAATGAATTACTGACAGATTGGCGCAAAACAGCAAACTTTCGTCAATCGTGTAGTTACTAAAGCTGGGCTAAAATGGAAGCTAGTCTCTAGCGTGGTTGGCACTAGTCCTGGACCTTTCGTAACATTTTCAACAGACCAAAAGAGAGGAAGGCTAGTCTACCGCAAAATTGTAACAGGTTAGCACAATAAAAATGATTTTATATGAAACAAATGGCCATCGCTTACATTAGTAATATTAACAAAAATGAATCAAATAACATGTTTTCTACAAATAAAATGTTTTCTTGCTAATTAATCTACTTGCAATTTCTCTGTTCTCAAGAGTGGGCTGTTAAAAATGTTCAGAATGCAATACACCAGGGGACGCCAACCCTGTTTCTTTAGAGCTACCATCCAGTAAGTTTTCACCCCAACAGTGTTCATTTTATTAGTATTTTAGTCATTCCAGTTTTAATTGTCAACTATAACTGTGGACAACATGTCTTCTGTGGTTGGACAAAGCAATCCACATGTAATTAAAGTTAAAGATTAACTAAACATTTGTATTTCATACAGAAAAAAGAAATGACTACAATTATTAATTTCAATGACAGAATGTTTGTCACATTTTAGTCATTTTAGTGTTAGGGCATTGTAACGGTGCTCCCCCTGGTCTGATCAGGGTGTGGTGAGGCAAGGCTCATCACAGCCCATTCCATGTTTTATGTCTGATTTTCTGTTGTTCAGACTCTCATTACATCAATCACCTGTGGATCGCCCAGTTCATCGTTAAACGGACACAGCTGTCATCATTCATTCCTTAGTAGATGTATTTAATTATGTGTGTTTGTTTGATTCACTGTCATTCTGTTACTTTATTCTTTTATAGTATTCATGAAAATCTGTCATACTTTATGAAAATCTGTTATACTATTCATGCAAATCTGTAATACTTTATGAAAATCTGTTATACTGTATGAAAATTGGTTATACTATTCATGAAAATCTGTTATACTATTCATGGAAATCTGTAATACTTTATGAAAATCTGTTATACTGTATGTCAATTTGTTATACTATTCATGGAAATCTGTAATACTTTATGATATTCTGTTATACTGTATGAAAATCTGTTATACTATTCATGGAAATCTGTAATACTTTATGAAAATCTGTTATACTGTATAAAAAATTGGTTATACTATTTCTAAAATCTATAATACTTTATGAAAATCTGTTATACTCTATGAAAATCTGTTATACATTACTGTTCATGAAAATCTGTAATACTTTATGAAAATCTGTTATACTCTATGAAAATCTGTTATACATTACTATTCATGAACATATGTCATACTTTATGAAAATCTTAGGTATCATTAGAATACTTTTTTAATAACCCAACATTTTTTATTACATTGTGAATGTATTGTGCTACCTGTTGCCACATGCTTGTGCAATACTGTGTGTGGGGGAAATCAACTTTCCTAAATGTATATTAGCAATTATTTATCAATTGTTATTAAGTGATTTGTTAATGTGAGGTGTTTCAGAATATGTTCTGTCAGATGCTACATAAAATCTAATACCTTCAATTATGACTGTAGGAAGATTTAAACAAATGATCTTTTGGAGACCTTGAAAAACAATGACGTTCTTGTAAAACCTATATTAGATAGCTAAGGATAGCTAAGGGGGGTGCCATCACATTTCCACCCCCAGTTTCTGAACATGTATTATGCAGCCCGCATGATACTTCAGCGGTGGAACTTAAACAAGATCTTCCAGTCCTCGGATGTGGGGCTTTACAGTAATGCTTTACCAGGAATCAGGATGAAAATAGTCACTGACAATGTACAACTTTCATATAAAAATGTCAATTATCATCAAATTACAGTCAATATACTCTACATCTCAATATTTAGGATAAATTATACTTTATGTAAGTGGGCTCTTGATTTATATGTTTTTACTTCTAAGCAGTCATAACTTCCTTTAAATAGAAGAAGTTAAATGAATTATGAACATTTTATTTTGGGGGGTGAAAGGTTTCATGAGTGAAGTTAGTTCCAATGTTATCACACTGACTAATGTTCTCATCTTTAAGCCAGGTTTTGTACATTGTGTGCACAATTATTAGGCAAGGTTTATTCTTGAGGATTAATTTTTATTATTGAACTACAGTGCTCCCGGTCAATCCAAAATGTAAATACATCTCAATCCTGAAAAGTTAAGTAAATGTGAGATCATGGGTTTCTTTGGAGAATATCTATGAATGCACAATTGTTGGGCAACTATTAGTATGCAGAATAATTATGCAACTAAATAAAAAAATGAAAAGTTTTCCATCTCACTTTTTGATTCTCATCTGTTAAAGTGAGAATACTAAACCTACAACTCAAAATTTACAAATAAACATTTCTAACATAAAAAAATCAGTGACCAATATAGCCACCCTTATTTTCAATAAGTCATAAGCTTTCCATTCATGGAGTCTGTCAGTTTCTTGACTCGTTGACGATCAACTTTTTGTGCAGCAGCAACCACAGCCTCCCAGACACTGTTCAGAGATGTGTACTGTTTTCCTTCATTGTATATCGACCATTTAAGAAATGACCACATGTTCTCTATAGGGTTTAGTTCAGGTGAGGAAGGGGGCCATTTCGTTATTCTTTCATCTTTAAGGCCTTTCCTGGCTAGCCACGCAGTGGAGTACTTCAATGCATGCAATGGAGCATTGTCCTGCATAATCATCATGGTCTTCTTGAAAGATGCAGATTTTTCCTGTACCACTGCTTGAAGAAGGTGTCTTCTAAAAACTGGCAGTAGGTTTGGGAGTTGAGTTTGAGTCCATCTTCATCCTGAAAAGGTCCAACTAGCTCATCTTTAATAAAAGCAGCCCATACCAGTACCCCACCCCCACCTTCCGTCCGTCAAAAGTCCCTCTGATCTCATCAGTCCATGAAACCTTTGAAAAATCTGTCTTCAGATATTTCTTGGCCCAGTCTTGTTCAGTGGTGGTCGGGTTTCAGCCTTCCTTACCTTGGCCATGTCTCTGAGCACTGAACCCCTTGTACTTCTGGGCACTCCAGGTAGGTTGCAGTTCTGGAATATCAAAGCACTGGAGAATAATGGGTTCCTGGTAGATTTACGTTTGAGTCTTCTCAAATCTTTGTCTGTTATTTTGCATCTTCTTTTTCTTAACACGTTCTTGCGACCCTGTTGACTAAACATTTGATGGTTCTGTGATCACACCCAAATATCTTAGCAATTTCAAGTGTGCTGCATCCCTCTGAGATACTTTTTACAATTTTTTTACTTTTCTGAGTCAGTTAAATCTCTTTCTTGCCCCATTTTGCCTAAGGAACAGAAGCTGCCTAATAATTATGCACACCTTGATATAGGCCGTTGATCTCCTTAGGCCACACCCTCCCTCATTACACAAATACACACCTGATATACTTAAATTCAATCAGCATTCCAGTTTATACAGATTTGCAACATATGTATAATAATGATGATATGGTCAAAATACTGACTTGCCTAATTATTGTGCACAAAATGTAGAGCTAAAAAGTTTCTTAAGCCTGAAGATGTCTATTTGGCTTTTATATCCAGTTCCTGTCCAATTTTATGCTCACAACTTTACACAGGTTGATATTTGCTATACAGTATGTGTAAACATCTAGCTACCCTCGAAGACAAATCTCAGCCAGTCTCTCAGACCTTGGCTGCTCCAACTGGATGTAAACAAACTCCTGAGGTTTTTACTCCGTGTCATACTGTTTACCACAGGACGATGGATGCCTAATGTCTCCTCCACAATGCCAACATTCCATTCTGCATTTTGTGCTTCTTCCACTGATCGGCAGCTTTCCGTTCTATTCTTCTTTTCAAGTAATGTAGTTTCCTTTGCCAAGAGATTTAGGAGGTGGAGATTGCCCTGCATGTGGTTGTTTTGAGTCAGCACACACTTTATTCTCCATCCCATTAAGGGACAGCCCCCAAACAAGAACTAACAATAGCCAAACATTTGGATGATCAGCATGGCTGTCTTTCCCGGAATCCTCACAAAGGCTGACAAACAAAACTGTCTCTAACTGTCTGGGCACAAATCTAATACAGGGGGTGGATTAAACATGGTTAGAAAACAAAGCCGAACACAAAAGATTGTTGATCTCTTTTACAAAATAATGTAATCTAAAGTTTTTTTTACAGACTGCAAGTATACAAAATATACACCTTCTCAAGTGTTGTTTTGGAGTAATATTGGTGTGCGTGAGAGAGAGAGAGAGAGAGAGAGAGAGAGAGAGAGAGAGAGAGAGAGAGAGAGAGAGAGAGAGAGAGAGAGAGAGAGAGAGACAGATTATATAACCTGTCTCATCTGAACTATATTGGCACCATGGCATCACAAAATGTAAATCTAAGTATTTCAACGCAAACACATATTCAGGTTCAACTGCAACTCAACATTGCCTGAGTATGCATATTGCTCACAGGCAACCACCCAGTTTCACTCTTCAAATCCTAGCTGCCAGAAACAACAGGTTGGAACCGTATGGTAGGGGAGGAGAACAATGTAACTGAAGAACTGAGAGATGAGTGAGTGAACAAATGACAAACGAAATGGAACCGTGCCCATATGACAATGGGCTCCATACACACAAGCTTCCAGGCTTCCTCTGCTTCAAGTGCATAGGATGCATTCTCAAGCGATCGTATTGAGGAATGTGCAAGTGGAGGGGACCACACACCCTATGCCTTCCAGATACAATACTTTCATCTTTCTCTGGGCTTTGAAACTGATGATTTATTTATTTAGGTGTAGAAGTTATAAAACACTCCAGCTGAATCGATCAAAGAGAAATGTGACTCGTTTCGCTGAAAGCCAATTAGCTTAGATGTTGGTTACGCATCAGAGACGCCTGGCTTTGTGGATTCCGTTCAGCGTATGAAGCTCTATAGCCCCTAAACATATGAAGGTTATTTTGAGGAACAGTTAGCTTCCTAGCTAGATGATACGGAAGTAGTGA
Source organism: Umbra pygmaea (assembly GCA_016801145.1). Taxonomy (NCBI): domain Eukaryota; kingdom Metazoa; phylum Chordata; class Actinopteri; order Esociformes; family Umbridae; genus Umbra; species Umbra pygmaea. Next base: position 10,272 of record JACXGM010010150.1, on the reverse strand, counting down.
CGTTAAAAACAACTTAAAACAACACAGACAGTTACAGAGAGACTTTAAATGTTTATCTTTAGCTTGTGCTGTTTACAATAGAACTGGGACGAGTTGAAACCATATGCTATAGCAGCTCACCATTCCTTCCAGTATGTAGTATCTCTAGCTCGCTGAAACGTTCAGTTCAATACCATTGGGTCTCTGCTTAAAAGGTTATTATCACTGCAAAGACGAATTAAAAAAAAATATTCTAACCCAATATTGAGATGGTTCAGCTGTTGTGAAATATGTTACACACATTCTGAAGGCTTTCTAGATGCTTTTTTGCTGCAGTTTGTCATGATTGACTTTTGACAAACTGCAGCAGTTTAACATTATGTCACCAACTTTGGAAAATGTTACTCTATTAAGATTAATGTTTGAAGCCCTGGATTAGCGCCACTATTCTGGCAACATTGCTAAACCATATCCCTGTTGATGATGTCATTCCCTGAAATTAACTCCAAAACAGACAGTCATCCCTTCATTTCTGTTACACGTTTCCCCTTCTGTAGATGATGTTCTCTTATTTCTCTTAACTTTTTCACTATCCTTCTCCTATGCTCTCAATCTCATACTTCTTTCAGGAACTGTGGTTGTAGAGCGATCTATTACGGCATTACTACTTAATGGTTATGAAGGATTCCCCTAACTTATGGTTTTGATTAAAGTAAACCGTTGAATCTTTGCCCATACATCACAACTATACAGTATGTTAAATTTGACATTCGTTCCTAAACCACTAGGTTCTTCTGTTACAGCAAGTGCCCCACAATTTTCTCAAACATTTTCTAGAATAAAAAAAAGTTTTGGATGTGTAGGTTTTTAATGCCAAACTGAACATAATCCAAAAAGGAGTGAAGCCTTTCCGCGAAATCCGCTTTTGAAAAACTAAGATGAAACATGGAGTACATGTTATAGGACTTAAACATAAGAGGCAATGCTACAGTATGAGCATGAAACTGGTTTTGCAGTACCAACATTTCACAAACAAATAAGGTATCTGATGTTGATGTCTCTGGGTTTAGAGCAGCACCAAAGCAGTGCACGATATTGTAGTGCAATTTTGGTGAAAGGGACTTGTTATAACCAGGATATACTCCACAAAATGGAATCCATACTGGTGCAACATGTCAACAATTTTGTTAAACTGTTATTTTCAAAACATAAATAGTCAAAAAAGGAACAGCTGAATCATATGATTGTAATAATTGTCAATTTATTATATCATAAAAAACAAATAGAAGAAACCAGAATAAAATGCATCAGCAAAACAATAAGTTAAACACAAGAGGAGTCTGTGACTACACACAGTAAGCACTTAAAGACGTGATAGGGCAGAGCAACAAAATTATGTTTGTTAAACAGCCATGAGAAAACGAATATGTACAATTAGAAAACAAAATTTACAAGGAACTACTTGGTGGTACTACAGTAATGATGTCAGAGATCCCGGCGAACATTGAATAACAAGCACTTTGAGATTAAAAACCAAACTAAAATATATTACAAATAGGACTTTTCATCCACATGAACACAAATGTAAAAGATCATTATAATTCATTCAACATTTTCAGGGGACAATAATTTTTCTCCCTGCAGTATCTTTTAGTGGACATGGCTGTGACCAGATCTGTCCAACAAGGGGAAAAAAACTAAAACATACAAAGTCACTCAGCTAGTAAGGCCAAGAAGAAAAATCAAACTTTAAATATTCTGAAAATTACATTCATTGGAACAGATTTAAATACATTTCATGTATAGACTTTCAACTTTATTAGTGCTTTCAGACCAATATTTGTATACATTCTTTGTACTGTCCCTATTAAAATCATTTCAAATTGTAAAAAAAATAAGTATGTTATGTATTTATCTGCAAATGAAATAGTGGCTAAATGCATACATTTTATAATTAGAAATATTTTTTATTTTATTATTCCTGCATGATTCATGGGCTGGTTTTACATTTATGTCTTCCATCTCTGGTCCCCACAGCTTTGAAATGCTGCCACAGTGCAGAGACTACCAGCTTTCTGGTGTGGCTATCAATTGTATTACCAGTGGGGGAACCCATGAAATATGTATTCCACTGCCAATCAGGTTCTCTACCCTCATTTCATTTGACTAACTATTATAGACCTAAAATAGACCTAAAATGTCACTTGGTTGCATATTGCTAATGTTAACCATGATTTAAAAGTGCTATTGACACAGAAACCTTTTACCATTTTAGTAAATCAAGTTGGATCACAGCAGGGTTGGAAATGTAAAGGTTGGTTAACAATTGAAATAGTGAGTTAAGTGTTACAGAGTGAAAGAGACTAAAAAGATCTGGACACACTAGTCCCACTCTTTAACTGACAATCCTTTTCAGCAACAGCTTAAACGTAGTGCATTGGACTGAAAATGGAAAATCATGCTCCCCGACTGGGAGCGCTGGAGAAGACTTCGAGCCCATGTTTAAGGGTCATGGTGTTGAGAGCCTGAGCAGTTCAGACCAGCTCTACCTTGGAGTTGGGGTAGACAGCAACCACGTCATACCCCTCGGGAGGCTGTACGCGGGCCATGGCGTGGGTCTCACAGTATAGGTTCTCCTCTATGAAGAAGTAACCCCGCTGTTTGAGGTTCATGCCGCAGTCGTCACACATGAAGCACTCCGTGTGATAGAGTTTGTCTCTGGCCTTCACAATGGTGCCCCTGTACACACAGAATGCCTGTTGTTAGTAACCGACCACCAAACCAATGCAACAAACCCATTTCATATAGCCCTTTCACATTAGCAGATGTAAATTGCTTTTAAATTGCTACTCCATGATTAAAGTAGAGCATGGTCTGAATAAAAGTTAAAATAAAGAGCTATTTAAGTTAGCAGTCTTCTGTTTATTTAACTCAACACTGTTCTATTTACAAACCCATAAAGAACGGCATGTTTAATTCTAACTTCATATTAATTTGAATATCCCCTGTATAGCCCTTACTCTAAACACAGAACAGATTTAAGTACATAAATGCTTTAGTGCTCGTCCTATAGGCGTTAACACACTAGATAACAAACATAAGTGATTGATTGGAAAAAGCCTTGAACAATCAACAGTGTTGATGAAATGACATCACTGTTTACCCATGGTGTTTAACAGGATGAGGATTACCAGCACCTTAGTGTGCCTCTAAAGGAGAAGGCGTGGAGGATAGTTTTATTCATTACAATGAATACACAGATCTGATTCCCAAGCTTGGGCCTGTGGGAGCAGAACTAGACAGACTACTGTACCAATGAAACCTTTACCAGGGCTTTATAAAAAACGTGTAATTTTATACCTGTTATTTTCACACTTAGTATTTTACAGCTGAACGTTTCACTTGCTATAGAAGCACTGTGCTGGCAGCTTGCCATTAATCCACTGGGCCAGCACAGCTGAATGACACTGGGTAACAAGGACCATTACAGCCGAAAGACATTTTGAAAATTGATTCAAGTTCAATCAATGTTCAAAATGCGAATGTCCCCTTAATCTAAAGAGAAGCCTGTAATATCAGGACACACTGTGTAGTGCACACCTGGTGTCATTCCGCCGGCGTTACAGTACTCACACTATGCCGTTTCCACAGCGCGTGCACTGGGGGAGCTTCTGGAGGGCTGGCATGGGGCCCAGGGGGCTAGGGACGGGGCTGCCCAGTTTTGGGACTGGGGATCTCACCGGGGATTTCAGGCCTCTCAGCAAAGACCGGTCTGTTGGGGAAACACCTGGGAACAGATAACAAAGCACTATTCAGGGGGGCAGCTGAGAAAGGGTGAAGTAGTTACAGGTACTGTAGTGTATAAAGCTTCAGGGTGAAGTAGTTACAGGTAATGTAGTGTATAAGGCTTCCGGGTGAAGTAGTTACAGGTACTGTAGCCTATAAGGCTTCCGGGTGAAGTAGTTACAGGTACTGTAGCGTATAAGGCTTCAGGGTGAAGTAGTTACAGGTACTGTAGTGTATAAGGCTTCAGGGTGAAGTAGTTACAGGTAATGTAGTGTATAAGGCTTCAGGGTGAACTAGTTACAGGTAATGTAGTGTATAAGGCTTCAGGGTGAACTAGTTACAGGTAATGTGGTGTATTAGACTTCAGGCTTAACTAGTTACAGGTTCTGTAGTGTATAAGGCTTCAGGGTGAACTAGTTACAGGTAATGTAGTGTATAAGGCTTCAGGGTGAACTAGTTACAGGTACTGTGGTGTATTAGACTTCAGGCTTAACTAGTTACAGGTTCTGTAGTGTATAAGGCTTCAGGGTGAACTAGTTACAGGTACACTAGTATGAAGCTTCCAGGTGAAGGTTCCCTTAGCTATAAACATAAGCTCCAAACCTCCACTATTAGTTGGTTTAAATAATAAATCTATCGTAATAAACTTCAGGGGCACGAGTGCCCTGAGCACGACGTCAACATTGGTACACGTAATGGCTTAAACGTTCAGTATATACTCGCTGTTGCACGACAATGTGACGTCATGGGAGCATAACTATTTATACTTGCGCGTGGTGGTCGCTACACTAGTTGCAGTCTTCTCCTGAACAGAGGTGTTGCAACTGAGGAAAGGCTACAGACTTTGCTATTTCTACGGACTAGAAGAAGAAAAAGGTAAACGATGGCAGAACTGGTAGCAGCATTGACGTTAATGTCAACAGTGGCTAAGATGACCTCAACTGTGTTGTTATGAACCATTTACTTTTTTATTATGAACCATTAACTGTATTATTATGACTCATTTACTGTGCCCTTGAACTCGTCCATGCTTCCCGTTTCCGCTTTGTTGCGCGCCGCTGGAAATAGTGGTGCGCGACCTGTGCTCGCACACTCCAAAACCTCACGCGCCAGCGAACTATACATCATTTTGACGTCACATTGTTGCACGCCAGGTCAGCAATGCCAAATATACTGAAGGCTTTAGGGCGTTTGCCTCTGCTCTCGGTTCCTTTCTACTTTCCTATCGATTTCCTATCGATTTCCTCTTTCGTACTAAGACCAAGCACCCACCAGAATTCCTCATGCAGGAGAGCCAGCAGGGCATCATAACACTGTATAAGCCCACTGTTTCTAGGCTGTCTACCAAACAGGTAACCTACTTAGCACCTGACAACATTTCTCTCTCTCTCTCCACAATCCATACTTGTTTTGAGTAATAACTGGGTCTATTTTTATCATAGCAATTCATATATATCAACGGCCTATTGTCTCAGTCCTAGTCAGGAATTTCAATAAGATGTGCACACGCAGGATAAAGAGTTAAGGGTAAGACGTCCTGCAGGAGATACGTAATCACTAAGCACTGGTAGCTTCATTAACTGTTAGTCAGAAACCTATCCATCTTTGCTTGACAAGACAACTGCCCCACATCACTCTCTCACATCCATCAGCTTCACAGGAGAACCGGAGAGAGACTGGAACAAGAAGATTGATATTGAAGTCTTTATGACTTCATAGCCACGGTTTCCTATTAGCACTGCTCTGTGAAATAAAAAGGGAGTTTCCACCCATCCATCTTATTTGAAAAGGCTTTTCTGAACCAGATAGCTACCCGCATTGACTAATGAGTCATATTTCTAGATAAACAGACAAGAAAAACATTTTTATTTCCTGTTTTTAACAACCTGAAAGATTACTCTTAAAGGGGGGGGTTCAGAGTTGACTTGTGTGTATTTTCGAAGACAAAAAAAGTACAATCCGTCACATCTGCTCGTCCTCTAAAGTACAGTGTGGACACTTGATTGATACTCTTATGTTGGTTTCTAAACGGTTTGCTTCTCTTTGGTCGCTAAACAGTGACTGATGGATTCTTCAGTGATTGGTTTAACCGGGTGGTCAGTGTATGAATAAACAAAATGTGTCATTCCCGGGTCTCCGTTCCACATGGTCATATGACACTACAGATTGTGAGATCAGAGCCTTGGAGCTCTAACATAACAATCCCTCATTTGCTCTCTTTAAGTCCCGAGGACGCCAACATTTTCAAAGCAGGAATGTCTTCGTGTAAAAGGGTGAGTATTAAGAAGTCACATATAGTCCTAGGTTCATCACTATCCATAGGTGAAAGCTAAATTAAGCTGGAGATTAAACTCGCAGGGAAGTCAGACAACTAAACCAAGCTTCAGGGCTGAATCTAGTGTAAACCCTGGTGTCAACATCTCATCAGAAGCTTAAACCTAGTGTCAATGATGCCTTTTGAAGTCATAAAAAACAACTGTGCAGCAGGTTGTGTGTAGTTTCCTTAAATTTAGCTAAAACCATTATTCACTTGTCCCCTAATCCCTTTTTACACCTGCAAGTGATTAGCAGCAAATTCAAAGAACAACACTGCCTGGTGTTGATCCAGAACATTCTCAAGGAGCGCCAACAGACTACGCGCCTGTGGATGAACCCATCTGGGTAGGTTTTCTTTGAGGAAGCTAATGAGAGTCCAGGCTAGAAACAGGCAACTGTGACCATGGAGTTTTCATGTAACTGAACTGGAAAGTCAGGTGTGTTGAAATGTAGGAAATCCCCATGGGCCATAGCTGGGAAAATAAATCCCGCAATACCTGCCGAAATCCAGGGTTCCCAACCCTGGCCTAGGTGCACTGCTTGAAATGTGAAAACAGTCTCAAAAAAATTAAACCAGATTAGTGGATTAGGGTCATTCACAAGGTTGTTTTGAAATAAACAGGCTTATGAAAGCCCCCCCTTAGCTCTGTTGTTTGACATTCAGCTCTCTCTGCCTATAAAAGGAAAACTCTCTCACCACCACTCTTCTCCACTCTTAAGAGACAACATGTGCTACAGTTCACATTCAGTACTGTGGTCAAACAAAACTCACACGCTCCACTTCTGGAGGAAAACTAATTAGCTTATACAAACCGAAATCTAACATACATAAACAATCATGTTTTATGTGTAAACTGTCAGGTGAATAGCATACACAAACGGTTTAATAAATGGAGCGTTATATAGAGTCAGAAATGTGGGTACCTCCATCTTCTGCCTCCAATATTCCCTGAAGGTATTTGAAGGATCCAGACTGTTTGGGTGCAGAGACAGGCTCCTCTGGGTCCTGCAGCATCTTGTAGACGTCCGACTCTGTAGTGACTTCGAAACTCTGTCCATTCCCGTTCCGGCTTACTGGAGAAAGCATGGGAGGCTCGTGGCTGGAAGAGATGCCGCCAAAATGTAGGACGTGTAGGATTCAATAATTACTGTAGGTCCTAGTTTCCTTTTTTAATATCTGGGAAAATGTTATTATTTTAACAGTAGGAAGGAGAGGCTAAAGACACAGGACTCAATTCCCCATCATCATTGGGCATGTATGGCCAATTCAAATCAATTCCACCTTACATTTAGAATGCCTCTGCAAATATCAGCACATCTAGTGCTCAATATCATCAGGTGCTGCAAATATGCAATGCATTTGGGTTTTCCTCCATTCATCTACTTCAGAGTGCTGCTGCCAGTATACATTTATCAAGAGAGAATGAACACATGCCTCTGGTTTAATCCTGGGACATCACACGCATTCATCACACGTCCGTCCATAAGCTCACCTGTGTGGGGAGTTCAGGCTGAGGCCGTCCATGTGTTTGGGCAGGACGCGGTCTCGTTCGATGCCACTCCCGTTGTTATGTGAGTAGAGGCCTGCTGGGTTGTTGTACTGCAGGCTGTTAATCTGCTTTGAGTTACCGTTGTTGAGCTGCGGCGGCTCCTGGGTGTAGGAGGGTTTTCGGCTGGACCCATTTTGTCCACTGCTGCTGTAACCACTGGTGATTGGTCCGGTGCTTATGGGTCGGAAATTCTGTAGAGGAAAAGAGAGCGTGACTTTGAAAAACCTGCTACCAATGCACTTCGATGTTTCCGCCATAGTCTGCTCCTTAACGAGTAGCAAGAAACACACCTGGCTCACTTTCCAAAGCATGAGTTTTGGCACATATTGTAGGCCACAAAATCCTTGCGAAGTCATGCGCAAACTACACAATGCCGTAACCAATTATCTCAATGTTTACTGTCACAGCTTAAATTCTGGGAAATACACTGCTTGAATATCTACAGCAAACTGCATGTTGAATGGCAGCCTACTGTAGGCAGAGAGATAGAAATGCACTGCGATTGTTTGTTGACCTCATCTATTGTATCACAGCTGGTTTTAACGCTATGACTATCTGTCAAACAAAACAAAAGCTCACTTAAATGGCTGCTGTGGGCTGTACACACACACTCATAAACTCCTCTGTAAATATTGCAAGACCTGTTTAACTGTTGTGCAATGGGTGTCCTGCAGACATTGTTGTCATCCCACAAAGCAGGCCAGACCATAGAATGTGCGTGCGTTATGGGTTCGTTTGAGTGACCTCAGGAAGCAGAGATTTACGGGCTCTCCAAGCTGGCCCTGTCCGTTTGGCCGGTGAGGTCCTTGTACTTTGGTCTGGTCCACAGACACCTGGGCCATTTATAATCAGCTCTCCTTGAATCTCTCGACCCCATACTCCACCCCGAAACCACCTCACCAACCCTGGACGTGGGACACATCTCCAAGTCCTCTCCACTCCAGCCCAGACAAGCAGCAACTAGTGGGTGTGACATGTAGAGGACTACCAGGCGAGAGGGAGTCCGCATCTGACATTCTGTCTCTCCAGTCGCTCACCCCTCCCCCTAGCTCTAACAGCATTGCCCGCTCTCTCACCCATGATATCCTCCAGTAATTGCACCAGTAAGCCTTTCAGTTTCCACATCTCGGCATCGACCGTTAAAGCGAGAGAGAAGAAAAACAAAGGTGTAATATTGTGTTACTAAAAGTCCTGTAGTGACATGACAGTAACCCTGGCCTTTTATGACTGCTTTAATCTGTGTAAACATCAAGTGTGGATGGATTCCAGTATATCCCTCCGACAGTTACAATAGAGGCTACAGCCCAAAGTGAGATCACCATGAGAACGTGTCAAAGGGCTGCTGAAAGGCTTGGCCGACGCTTTCCGCACCAAACCCTACCGAGAGTGGCTGGGTGCAGATAACTTCCCTGATGATTTAATGTTGAATGCATGGCAGGTGAAGACTGTTTTTGATGTTGCCTGTTTAGAGCGGAAATGTTCACATTAATAATGAAGCTAAATGGTGATTCACTGGATGTTTCTGCCTACTTGGAACACTTCTATAGTATGCTATAGTATAGTATATTCTAGGGCCTCACATCTACAGCAAATCTATATTTGTTTCAAGGGTATTGCAGATTCATAAAGGCAGCACATCTGGTGCACAATGTGGTAACATTCAGATGTGTATCAGCATTTAGGTTGCCCTCAAGTATGGAGGCAACTGTTGTTTTCAGAAAATTAATCAATCTAAACCTACAGTCACATTCAAGTGTTTTATGATGCTATGTCAGCCTGCAGTGGTTATATAAAATACAGTTCATAGAGAATGCTGAGTTGTGAAAATCCTATCACAATGTGTGCTTTGTTAAATCATATCTAATCATCGCATATATCACCTAGTAACCTTATCTTGCTTTTTGAACCAAAGCAAACATAACCTAATATTGGTACAGGCCAACAACGCGCTCTTTCAGTCCCTAAAATACAGATCCACAGAAGGAAAGGCAGCTGTACAAAGATCTATAAAATACTCTAGTCACCACTCTGGCTCAGAAAGAAAGGCTCCAAGAGAGAAAGCAGCAAGTATTTATGAGTAGCATTTCTGTGTGCTCGTAAATTCAGACTGTCGTCAGGTTTCACTGACCTGTTTTACAATGGTGGCCAAGCGTGGCCTTTTGTTCTGGGTGACTGGCTGTTGAGCCTGTACTACTAGGCCAGGGGGGAAAGGTGCTGTGTTCATTATGCTGCGACCCATTTGGACAGAACCACAGGATTCCTGTCCTAGGGACATCATGCTAAGGGCCGAAGGAAAAGAGGTCACCTCAGTGGACACTGCATAGCATGGTCAGGCAGACGGCAGGAATAGGAGGGGGTTAGTTTGGAGGAGAAGTGGAGAGTAGGATGGGGGGAGGAGAAGAGGAGAGCTGGAGGAAGAGCAGAGTAGCCTAATTAAAATCATATGCCTGCGTCCCACAGGGTGAGAGGCCCAGGACCTTGGAGACCAAGGCAGGCTACAGGCACAGAGACAGGCGGACACACAGTCAGGCAGGCGGACACACAGTCAGGCAGGCGGACACACAGTCAGGCAGGCGGACACACAGTCAGGCAGGCGGACACACAGTCAGGCAGGCGGACACACAGTCAGGCAGGCGGACAC